>JAVJIF010031906.1:0-289424 GCA_038442645.1 Agave tequilana | reverse complement strand
AAATAATATTAAAATAAAATTTAATTATGAAAAAATTGAACTGTAATTAAAATGCAAATAAGATTTACATTACCTCAAATTAGCTGTTTTCAGCTACAAGTTCTTACAAATGAGACTTACATGATCACAAAATTAACTGTAGCACCGAAAGTGAAAAAATGATTGTGTAAAAAGAAAAATTGAAAAAGAAAAAGAATTTTTCTATTTTTTTTCCCGGTATTTGGATAGACAACGGTCTTCCCACTTCCCCCTTCCTCACTTCCGCCCACTTCCTTGAAACCAACAACCCCTATTCATGCAAGGTCAATTATTTGGCGCCTAAATGAGAATCACGAGGCCTGCGGATTTTTTGTTTTTTGATTTGTTTGCCCCCCCCCACGAAACAACTTCAGCGTGAAGGAGAGTGGAGCGTGAGGAAACGAAACGTACATCTTCCATTGAACTTTCATGAGAAACGGCATCATTCACGGGAACTTGTGAATTCACAAATGCATACCAAACTGTACTTCACGCACAAGGAAGCTTAATCTCTAATTATTTCAGAATGGGGGGGAAAATAATTTCTGTGTGTTTTTAAACAAATATTCTAGCCCTGACTAAAATCTAAGGCCTCTCATAACCTAATGTCATCCTTTTCCCCCCGAGTCAGATCTTGCAACTGCAGATAGAATAACAATTTGTGAAAATATGAGTGAAAACATCTTTGAAATAATGAAGAACTACAGTTATTGTGTGTATGTGCATGAAGACTCGGACGTAAACAATTTGCTCAATCAATCACATTGCCACTTGCTGGTAGCAAAGTCAAAAATTTTAATCAAAGGATGACCTTGGGACACCTTGTTTCAGTTTAGATACAAAAATACTGCATCTAGCAAGATACAAATTTAAATCTTGGCCTGGGAGTGCTACATTGCAGTGACAGCCTCAGTCAGTACCTGCTATCTTAATGACATAAATGGAGCATGAAACATAAATGCATGCCTCATCAGAAAGCACCATCCGACACTTTCATTGCCTCTGGATCCTGAAAATAGTATAGGAATATATAAAACAAGCATTTCTGAATACAGCAAATTGCGAAACCTCTATTTGTGTGACATTGTCCGAGCGTGCGTGTGCTTGCACCAAAATTTTTGAGCAGGAGTATGTCTGTCTTCCTCAACTGGACTAAAGTGGTATCATCACAGAACCTTATCCATAGACAAGGACCTCAACAAGTTTTCGAATGCAAAGCCACAAAAGGTGAAAGAAAGTATATAGTTTTGTTTCCACATGCAGTATCGTATCAAATCAATGCAGAATAATGGCCTTACCTACTTTACTGCAATCCAATTCATGAGCAAGTATATCCCTAGCTTGACAGGCATCTGGAAAAGTTCGAAGAAAACAATAACATCTCCTTTATAGCCAAGACAGTCACCAAACCCAGGCACTCACCCTTCTCCTTTCCCTGCGAGTGCTGCTGGCATGGAATGCACCTGTAAATGCAATCTCCATATCTGACCTTTCCTGCAACAAAAAGCAAGAACACATTACGAGTCAAGGGACGAATTCAAATGAGGAGTCCATGTTGCTTTGTTTGATGATGTTGCCCTCTGAAAAGAACATCATCTTATAGACGATAACTTATTGCAGAAAATGGGAATTAGATCCATTTATTAGATACTTTGTTATAGAACTTGCACCTTTACGAAATATCAGATCAGACAAGTGTTGGAATTGAAGATATAAGTATGAATCTTCGAGTTGAATTATGGCGAGATCCGTTGATCGAATCAATTGGATGATGGTTGGAGTGTGTTCTCCTTCCATTGGGGATGAACGTGGTATATTCACATGTTCAATTCCGACTTCGAATGAATGAGATATTCAAGTCTAAAGATTGCCTAATTCAAAGCCAAAACGGGACTAAAGGTAGCTAAAGCATTTAGTCCCACATTGATCATGGGATGGAAGTTTGTGGTGTATAAATAGAGAAAATTGAGAACAAAGGGCGTGCCCTTTGGGTACTTGGAGTTTTCGCGCGCGATTGGGAGGGATCTATGCCCGCCCGCACATGTGTGCATGCGCGCGCGCGCTGGCGGCGGCAGCGGCGGCGGCCGGCCGGTGCTGGGCTCGGGTCCGGTCTGGGTTCCTACCCTGCCTGGTTTTTTTGAATCAGGTCTCAAGGATATGGGCCACTCCGGATCCGAACCAGACCCGCTCCACTGTCAGGATCTGAACCGATCTGCCAAAGGTTACGAACTTGTTTGGACTGCCAACGGTTGCGAACCAGTTGGACTGCTAAAGGTTGCGAACTAATGGACGGCCAAAGGTTGCAACAGTTCAGACCGAAGCGTTGCATCCTTTCGTTGGGTTCGAACCTGTTGGCCCCTCCTGGAGCGCTATATAAAGCGCTCCCATCTCTCAATTGAAACACCAACACCAAACGAAATCTCTCTCTCTCTCTAAGTTCAGAACTGGAAATGAAGTTCTTCTTCGTCCAGAACTCAGGAACTGAAGTTCTTCTTCGTCCAGAACTCTGAAACTGAAGTTCTTCGTCCAGAACTCTGAAAGTGAAGTTCATCGTCCAGAATTCTGGAAGTGAAGGTTCTTCGTCCAGAACTGGAAGTGGAGGTTCTTCGTCCAGAACTGGAAGTGAGGTTCTGAAGTAACTTCTAACGAGAAGTGGGAGATTCGGTTTCCGAAGCAACTTCCAAAGGAGATTCTACAAAATTCGTTCTGAAAGAAGGCTCAGAAAATTCAACAGATTCTTTTATAGAATTGTTGTCTGAATCTGATACTTCTGAAGAAGATATTCTTCAACCTTTCATCGTCCTCAACAGTGGGTGCTCCTCCAAAGTAAAGGCAAATATTCATCCAAAATTTGTCCTTGTACCGCTGCTTCAACGATCCTGTGGAAGGTACTGGTTGACTACGGTTCGACCGTGCGGTGATTTGGTAGTGCTATCCAAATACCGTGAAGGAGTGTTGTATCTTGGGAGACCAGTGTCCATTATCCCGTTAGCACCGGTGCGGGGGACGTAATTGTCTTAAGGAGATTCGCTCTAAGCGTACCTCACTCCAAATACTGTATAAGTGGATTAAGTCCTTTATACAGGGGATATACTTTACTGTATATCGAGACTGATTTAGATTCAGTCTAATTGGTGTTTAACCAAGAAAGAAAATTGAAAGGTGGTTCTTAAATTAAGGAACGTTCTATTGAACGGAAAACCTCGCACCTGATATTTGCCGACCTGGCCAATTAGATTGTTGATATCTCAGTGATCTTGATTAATTGTCAGATTGATTCCTGTTAAGCAGAGAACCAACATTCTTAAGACAATTAGCGTTTCTTACTTCTGTTCTGCTTGAACTTGCAGAAAATGTCTGATACTAATCAAGATAGTACAAGTAATGCACCAACATGCAGCTCCAAGCTTTGATGCCTACTCCACTTCCTAACCCGAAGCCGGAGAAGCTAGGAAAGTTTGACGGCACAGAATTCAAGAGGTGGCAACAGAAGATGCTCTTCTACTTGACCACTCTTCATTTGGCCAAATTCCTACAGGAGGATCCACCAGAACCCGGAACTGATCGGGACTCAGTCCTTGCAGTCGATGCTTGGACACAAGGTGACTTCCTTTGCCGAAATTATGTTTTAAATGGACTGGATGACTCTCTTTACAATGTCTACAGTCCTATCACTACGGCAAGAAGTTATGGGCCAGTCTTGACAAGAAGTACAAGACTGAGGATGCTGGTACCAAGAAGTTCGTCGTAGGACGATTTCTGGAGTACAAAATGGTGGATAGCAAGACTGTAATCAGTCAGGTGCAAGAGTTCCAACTTATCTTGCACGAGATAGAAGCCGAAGGTATGATTCTTCCTGAAACTTTTCAGGTGGCTACTATCGTGGAAAAACTCCCACCTGCGTGGAGAGATTTCAAAAACTACCTGAAGCACAAGCGAAAGGAGTTGAAGTTGGAAGATCTCATTGTGAGGCTTCGAATCGAGGAGGACAATAGAAAGTCCGAGAAAAGGAGCAGCAAGAACTCCTACGAAGCAAAAGCCAATGTGATCGAAGACTCAAAGGGGAAAGCGTCTACTTCCAAAGGCTTAAAGCGGAATAAGACTTCCCAGGGGTACAGAGGCAAGGTCCAAGAAGGCAAGAACATGCGCTTCAAGGGAACCTGCTATATCTGCAACAAAGAGGGGCATAAGGCGAATGAATGTCGCAGCCGTCTCAAAAAATAAGAAGAGCCACCCATAGGCGAACATGACCAACAATAAGGATTGGTGAGTAGACACTGGGGCTACTCGGCACATCTGCTCTGAGAAATTATTATTCTCTGAATATCAAAGACTAGAGCAAGATGAGCAACTATTTATGGGAAATTCAGCCGTCTCAAAGGTTGAAGGAAAGGGCAAGGTCATCCTGAAGTGGACATCGGAGAAAGAGCTTACTCTTAAGATGTGCTTCATGTTCCAGACATCCGCAAGAATTGATCTCCGGATCAATACTTAGTAAGAAAGGATTTAAAATGGTTTTTGAATCTGACAAATTTGTACTTACTAAGGGAGGGATGTATGTGGGAAAGGGTTATCTTGTTGATGGACTTTTTAAAGCCAATATTTCAGTGGTAGATAGAAAATCTGTGTATTTGTACCCGAAGCTTGTAAATAAAAGAAATTCTTCTATTTATTTGCTTGAGTCTCCTATTTTGTGGCATGCTAAATTAGGGCATGTAAATTACAAGTCATTAAAGAACTTGTCTAATCTGGAATATATTCCTAAACTCAACTTGAAAGAAATTCGCAAGTGTGAGATTTGTGTTGAGTCCAAGTTGGCGAAAAATTCATTTCACTCAATTGATCGAAATACATAACCTTTAGGGTTAATTCATAGCGATCTGTGTGACTTGAAGTTTATGCCAACTAGAGGCGGTAAAAAGTATTTTATTACTTTTATTGATGACTGTACAAGATACTGTTATGTGTATCTTTTAAACAGTAAGGATGAGGCAATAAATATGTTTATAACATATAAGGCCGAAGTTGAGAATCAACTCAACAAGAAAATCAAGATTCTAAAATCTGATAGAGGCGGAGAATATGAATCAAATGATTTTAGTGAGTTATGTGCTAATTTTGGTATAATCCATCAAACTACAGCACCATACACTCCTCAACAGAATGGAATTGCTGAACGGAAGAACAGAACTTTGAAGGAGATGGTTAATTCCATGCTCGTAAGTTCTGGAGCTCCGCAGAACTTGTTGGGGGAAGTTCTATTAACTGCAAATTATATTCTAAATAGAGTACCCCACAAGAAACTTGGTCTTTACCATTCGAGTTATGGCATGGAAGGACACCTTCCTACCATTACCTCAAAATGTGGGGGTGCCTAGCAAAGGTGCTAGCACCATTACCTAAAAAGATTAAGTTGGGAGCAAAAACTATGGACTGCATATTCATAGGCTATGCCTTGAATAGTAGTGCCTACAGATTTTTGGTTCATAAATCAGAGATACCAGATATTCATGTAAATATGATTATCGAATCTAGAGATGTTGTGTTCATTGAAGACATCTTTCCGTACAAACGGGAAGCAGATAAGACTTCTGGGAAAAGAACACACGAGATGGCGTTCAGGGTCGAAAGTTCCGAGGAACCGACTGTTAATGCGGAAACTGAACCAAGAAGAAGTCAGAGATCTAGAATCTCAAAATCTTTTGGTCCAGATTTCATAGCATACGCTATTGAGAGCGAGCCTCAAACATTTAAGAGGCTATGTCAAACCCCAGAAGCATAAAATGTTATATACAACGGTAAGTCTAGACATATTCGTCGTAGACATAATACCGTGAAGCAGTTGCTCTCAAATGAAAATATCTCTATTGACTTTGTATCGTCAAAGGATAATTTAGCGGATCCGCTTACTAAAGGTTTAAGTGGAGAGCGTATAAACTGCGCATCGAGGGGAATGGGTCTAAAAGCCTAACCTTACCGAGTCAGCTTAATGGAACCCTCACTTAGCGACTGGAGATCCCACGAACTAAGTTCAAGAGGAAAAACTAGTTATGATTGACTCAGCAAGTAAGCACTTGGGAGTTTGACTCCAATCCATTCCTAAGGTGCACATAAGTGCTTTTCTACAAGTGGATTAAGAATAAGCTTAATGCTTTTAATAATGCTATATCTTGTTACTAAACAAGTGGAGTAGAGTAGACTACTCTTAATAGGTCCATCACCTATGTGAGTATATAGTTGGGTCGGCTCTTTGGAAATTTCTATGGAGGCTGTTATTCCCTAAAGATACTCTCTGAAACCAAGAATGTCCAGGGTCAAAACGGACACAACCGATAACCAAAGTTGATTTGGAAAGTCACTGTGTGAAGCTTGTTGACTTGGCTTACACTAACGGCTAACAGTTCAAGACCTAGTTCACTGATTAGCCAGTAAGTCCGATAAAGCTTTTGTAACACCCCCGCTCCCGGAATACGTACTTAGTTGCGTATTCAGATTTTTTGATCGTATTTTTTCGATTTACCTTCTGTACTTATTTTGTATTATGAATTGTTTATATGATTGTTTTGTCTTAAATTTGGATTCGTGGACTCGGAGTCAGCCCTAGTCTGAACTGAAGACCCGATCCTAATGTATTACTTGATTTGGTCTTTCCGGTAATTAGATTTGACCGATTTCAGTTTCAAATATTATTTTTCTATATTTTAGATTTTATATGATTTTCTGGAATTTTCCTGAATTTAATTAATATCTTCAAAACGGTGTCGGCCAGTGCTGCTGACCGATTCCCAGATTTTTAGTTTACAAACGGTTTAGAATTTCTAAAAGTTCCTTTAGACATTATTTCTTAAAATCATATTTTCTACCTAAATACTTTTTCTGAGAATTTTATGAATTTATGAAAATTCCACCGGAGTCGGTAGCTAGCTGATTCCGGGATTTTTAGTTTTAAAACTATAAAGTATTTCTTAAAACGAATTTCACCATGAGTCTTAAATAATATTCTTGATTTTTGATAATTATTTCGGGTCGTTCCGAGATACTTGAATTTCGGACGATTCCGGTGTTTTCCCGAAAGATTTTCGCATCCGCAACCGAATCCCGGGAATCCGCCACTTTCATTATTTTTCATTTTCTCTTCCAAGAGAATATTTCCCTTTTCCATTTTTTTTTCCTTTTTCCTTTTTCTTTATTTCCTTCCTTCCTCCACAAGCCACAAGCTTTTCCTTTTTCCAAAATTCCAATCTTTTCCAAAATTCCATCTTCCACCAACTCCCACCATTAATGCCCTCTTTTTCTCTCTCTTCCATGGCCAGCCAAGTGTGGCTAGGAGAGACACCTCACCTCCCCTATTTACAAAAACCCCCCTCTCTTCTATCTTATTTGCACCTCCTTCACAAAATCTAAAACCTATAAATACTTTTCCTCCTCCTTTCCTTATTCATTTTCACTTCATCTTTCTCTTTCCTCTCTTCACCAAAACCCTAACCTCCACATCTCCTTCACCTCCACCACCTCCACCGGCGCCTCCGGCCACCACGACGCCGGCGAGAGACCCCCGATCTCCGGCCGCCACTTCTTCTCACCAACACCAACAACAAAACCTCCAACCTCCACTTTCTTCTTCATCATCAACTTCTATCACTACCACCATCACTCCATCACCTTGTACTTCTTTTAGGTAAGTGTTCTTCTTCACCAAGCCTTGGATAATTCTTAGTATACTTGTGTCTTCAAATCATGTAATTTGATCATCAAACAAACCATCACAAATCTGATCTGTGTGCTGTTTCCAGTCGATTAGTCGACTTGACCTAGGAGCTAGTCGACTTGAAACCCTTAGTTGAAACGTAACCTTTTCAAGAACACAGTTTTAGTCGACTTAGTTATTTATTAATCGACTAGAAACCTCGATTAGTCAACTACTCCCTTGACCCTAGTCGACTAACCTTTCCTGAATCAGAAACCCAACTCTCTGTTACTCAGTATTAGTCGACTTGACATGACTGTTAGTCGACTTGAGATGTCTGTTAGTCGACTACCCTTTCCACCTAGTCGACTAACTTTTCCTGAAACCAGAACCCAACTCTCTGGAACCCAGTTTTAGTCGACTACACCAGACTGTTAGTCGACTAACCCCTTTATTAGTCGACTACTCTTTCCACCTAGTCGACTAACTTTGGCTGTCTGTTATAGTTGATTTCTTTCTTGAATATGAACCATATCCTTGAGTCTTATATCATATATTGATATTGCTTGACTTGTCTATTGACAAACATCATCTTCCCTTCTCTCTTTCTCTCTCCTCTTCACTCTACATATTTATATATCATATATTATGGCGCATCCCGAATTCCGTGGATTTCGGACCTTTCGGCGTTTCTGGTGATTCAGGCGAGTGTTCTCGCTCGCTACCCTCTTGCTCCCTATTTCATTGATTATGCAAATATTCTCGTTCTAGTCTCCATGTATTTTATTTCATGTTCTATATCTTTTACTGTTTTATACTATGCGTGGCCGACCCTTCGTGGTCGTTGTACTTTGGGTTACTTTTATGTTACCTTGCCATACCATTACCTCAGACTAGTCAGTTGCATGTTTTTATTTAACACATGTATATCACCTGACCATCTAGTGTGTTATCACCTGACCATCTGACATGCCACTATTTGGCAAGACCCTTTAGTTATGCTATGACTTGCCCTGACTATTATCAATCTCTTGCCATGACTTAACCCGACTATTATCAATTCTTTGATATGCTTGGTTGTTTACTAAATATCATCACCCTGTCATGCTATCACTTAACACCCAGCATGATAACTTGACTTGTGATTATCACCTTTACGGGAACCTTACCTTATTATCCTGTATCATGATCAGTGACTTGTATTCCTGCTTTATATGCAGTGACCTGACTATATAGTACTTATGTACTCCTGATTCCTGATCATGTCCATTTCCTGTTATTCCCGTAAAGTGATAATTAAACTAATGAATCCTAAAAAGGACCAACTTGTATTGGGTCGGGGGAAACATGCGGATATCAATATGTGTTCGTGTTTACAGTGGCTTTTAGGAATGTTGTGCAACTACATGTTCCGGTCTGACCTGTGGGCCTCCAGGGGACCGAGGGGAGAGCTGGCTCCCTCATTACTGGTACCATCATGATAAGGGCATACATAAGTCCCTCCTGTTAGCCTTGCGGCTGGTTTCCGTTTCCATGCAACGGAACAATCCTGGGCCTGTAGGGGCCCGGAAAACTTGGTGGTCGGAGAAAGTGGTTTTAGCTGTAAAAGATTTCCTTGATTCAGGCGAAACGATTACAACCAAAAGAACTACTCTTCCTTCTTTTCTAGTTACAAGGGAGGGAGGATGTCTGAATCTTCCCTTTGTTTAATGCTGGGTTCTTCGTGTGGCGATGGAGAGTGAATCTTGTTCTCCGTTGACCAGATGACCGTCCTGGACCGTCGGGGGTCTTCTCTTCGGTCGGTAAAGAGTAACTCAGCTCCGTCTACCAAAACTCTCAAAGAGGAGGTAGGCGAAGAGCGGCTAGTACTCAGTAAGCTCGCTTGAAGAGTCTCCTCCCTCTGTCTGTTGTTGAAGTTGTGCTTCCCTCTTGATGATCGATCTTGATGATGCCTTGACCTTCTTAATTCTCGACCTTTCCAAAGCTTCGATCCTTGCCAAAACTTCGATCTCTCAAAAAGCCTCTGTGTGTGTGTCCCCCCCTTCATAGCAAACAAGGCTATTTATAGGGGTCTCAGGGGGTGAAGTGCCTCCTGAAAACGCTCCCGAATGAGGGGCCACTACCCGCTACATGCGCGGTGACTGGCCCCGCAATCAGGGCAGTTGCAACTGAGACGTGGGCGTTGAGCCAAACGCGCCTTGAAGTTTGAGACGCGGGCGTCGAGCCAAACGCGCCTTGAAGTTGAGACGCGGGCGTCGGGCCAAACGCGCCTTAATGCTGAGACGCGGGCTTCGGGCCTTCACGTCTGGATGCTGAGGCGCGGGCTTCGGGCCGACGCGTCTTGATGCTGAGACGCGGGCTTCGGGCCTTCACGTCTGGATGCTGAGGCGCGGACGTCGGGCCGACGCGCCTTGATGCTGAGACGCGGGCTTCGGGCCGACGCGTCTGAACGTTGAGACACGGGTGTAGAGCCAACACGTCTTAATGCTGAGACGCGAGCATCGATTCCTCGCGTCTAGAGCTTGAGACTCTGCTTCCTTAATGGCTGGTCTCTTGGTCATTTTTAGACAGCCTACAGAACCCCCTCCAAAGTTTCTGATATTCCGCAGTTGAATGGGACGGATTTCGGAATACTTTGGATCTTAGCCGTGTTCGCATTTATGACTGGACTGTTGATATGCTTCGGGCTTGATCTTATCTGGAATTGGTCTTCGTGAGTGTACTGTTGAACTCTTTGAAGCCGTCAGAGTTGATCGTGTTGAGTGTCTAGATACACAGTCTAGACCTCCCCGATTGCTTTTAGTCTGTCACGGGTGCGCTTTTGGCCGGAGTGGTTGGTTGTCTGTTTGCGTCAGTGTACTGTTGAACTGACTTTGCAGAAGCAGGAGACTGGACGCAGGTTCCTTTTTGAAAAAGCAGAGACTGCTTTAAAGACGCGACTTCTTAGCGAGACGCGATGTTTGGCCTGTTTGAGGGGACGCGGACTTTGGAGAGACGCATCTCTTGAAATGCAGACGCGATTTTCTGGGTGCATTTATGATGATGCTGACGGGGCATGTCCACCGAAGAGCCGCGTACTTTGGGACGCGCACCTGTGCCATGTCATGATTACGCCGCCAGCTGGCCTGGGGAAACGGCGAGATTTCGCCTTTTGGCGCGCGGATCCCCCGGTTCATTAAATGGACTGCTCCACGTGTCAACTTCTGACTTGTGGCGGGGTCGCGACGCATGATCTTCCCTGTTCAAACAATGATTTGGCTCCACGCGTCAGGCAGCGATTCGCTGCAGCGTTTATTGGGCCAAACGCTGCGTATCTTCGCGAATCTCTGTGCCTATAAAAGGCAACAGTTAGAGAGATGTATCTTCTTCTCCGAACGAACGCATTTTCTAAAAAAGAACTTCCTTCTCTCTCCAACTATTCATCTCCTCGCTCGGATTTCTTGATCTTCAATGGCTCCCAAGACAAAACCGACTGCATCGACCTCAAGGGCGACCGTCGCCGAGGCTGAGAGAGATGCTTCCTCTGCGCAGGAGGGTGTTTTCCGAGGTAAAAATGTACCTTCGGTGTGGGTTCCGCCATTAAAACATGTTCATAGAACCCTAAGGACCTTTAACACAAGATCGTGTTTGATTCTCGGACGCTGTCCTTGAGATGATAACCGGGGCGCGGGCCTGATGATCCGACGCTGGTGAACTCTGCACTCTGGGTCCTTCACTTAGAATATTTCTAATTGTGAAGGTCTCTGGACGCGATTTGTAGAACGCGGATTTTATCCATGCGTTCTGTGCCGCATTTTGTGCCATCAGGCGCTGGCGTCCGAGTCCAAGCACTTTGAAATTTCACAAGTCTTGGTTTGCAGAACGCGGATTTGATCCTTGCGTTCTGTGTCTTCAACCGCCGATTTTGTAGAATCTGGCGTTTGAGTCCAAGTACTTCGAATTTTCATAAGTCTTGGTTTGTAGAACGCAGCTTTGCAGGTCTGGACGCGGATTCGAAAAATTCCTGCGTCCAGTATCTCTTCTGCGTTTTGGTGCAAGTTCGCAGGTCTGGACGCGGATGATAACTCCTGCGTCCAATGTCTCGGCTGCGTTTTGAATTATGAACACTTAGCGTCTCCTTATTTTTGGCAAAGTATCTGACCACCTTATTTTTGGCAAAGTATCTGACCAAGTGTCTTTTTCTTTTGCAGTGCCGCATGTTTCAGGTTCACTTGCCAAGATGCACCATTTTGGCCGCGTGGGTGGTGCCGACCGGGGCTTGACCTTTGTGCAAAGAATGAGTGTCCCCGTGACTGCTGACCAGTTGCTGGATCGCAGGCTCTCTAATGTTAACAGGAGAACCTTCGGGCACTTATGACCGATGCCGCGCTCAAAACGGATGACGGTGTCAGGTTGGAGAAGCCTGCCTTCTTCTTTGGGGATCATATCTATGATGATAGCCGTCGTGTGTCTGAGGGGACCTATAAATGGCTCCGTGAGATAAAGGGCGGAAGATTCTTTCTTCCAGACATGGAGAGGATGTTCCCGATGTCCTACTTTCAACACATGTCTGTTCCCCGAAAGATGGAATGGGACATTTCCCAGTATATCCCTGAGATCGCCCTTGGTGACTTTGGCCTCCAAAAGGTAGACCGCCATGATAGTCATGACGGGTCAGTCGTTGGACTGTTCCCTGCGTCGTCCAAGCCTGAAATCCCAATTGGAGAGATCCCGGAGCTTGCTACCACCTTCCTCAATTCCTTCATAGAAGCAGGGGGTGACTATCCTGTCGACTTCCGTGCGTATGGATGGGTCCATTCTCCAGAGAATTACTGGTGGGGTAGGATGGTGGGTTTTGTCCTTACCAATCTTGAGGGGCCGCTGAAGCGTGTGGGGCTGTACCCAGCAGTCAGGGCCGTGCAGTGGGGCGTCCCGATGAGTTCCCATAACTTCTTTGGGATTCTGGAGCGCTACAATCCTCGGACGGGGACATTCTTTACTCCGGTTGGAGAGATGGGCCTTGCCCTACACGAATTGTATGAGGTCTCCGGGTTGCCGTCAGGGGATATTCCTTACGAGGAATTTGTCCCAACCACCAGGGAGCTGCGCCTTTTGGAAAAAGAATCTCCTCAAGTGTATGAGACCTACTGGGAGGTAATGTGCCATTTCTACATCTGCGGTCAGGCAACTGCCTGGAGGTCAGGAGGTGTCAAGCAACTATCCTGGGCTGATTATCTGTTTAATAATGTCAGCAATAAAGATCTCCCAGTAATCCGACTAGCTCCTAGTTCTGGTGGGGAAGTTGAAGACAGGATCGACGCAGCTTCTGACAAGTTCTACACCACGGAGTCGAATGAGGACGGCTTCGATCCTACTTGGTCTTTGAGAGCTTTCACCATCAAGCCCGGACCCCTATTTCTGATCAGGCGCTGTTGGCGGGCTTCCTGATGTTGTGGCTGAAGAGGTGTGTGGTGCCCACGCTACCACATGAAGTTATTGTGGCAGATGTGGTGTACCCAGCGGTACTCTTGGCTCATGGCCACCCCATAGCCCTTCTTCCCGCCGTGGTGGCTGGTATTCAAAGCGGGCTGCGGGTGTTGACCAAGAGCTTCTGCGGACCCCCAAAGACTGCTAATTCTCGTGGGGAGCCGTATACCGACTCAGAGGGGAACCCGACGGTGAGGCACCCCAACCCGCGAATTGAGCTGCCTTACACGTACCTCATGGCTTGGTACGTGATGCATTGCCCATCTCTAATGACGGCGGCGCGTGGGAGCGTGGATCATATCCCATTTGTGCAGCGGCTGGAACGTTCAGAGTGGCATGACACCTACCTGTATTACATTAGGAAGCGTCTTTCCTGTGCCGCCAATTACCAGCTCAACCGCTGTTTTCCAGAGGTTCAAGGTGCAGCCCCCGGGGAGCTGTTCACGGATGTCGCTGGGCGGGATGACTTCTCGCAATTGCCTGCTGGAGCCTTCTGGTGGTTGATCAATATACGACCAGGATATGTGCTGTTTCGCCAAGGAACTTCCTGCACTATCGAGCCGTATATGCCAAGTCGTTTTGCCCGACAATTTAGCTATGATCAGCTTTACGTCGGGAATCCCAATGCTCAGCTTGCCTTTGACGGGAATCTGTTCGAAGGCGCTCGGCTTGGTATTACAGTGTGGCTGGAGGGACGGGAGCAACGTTCCATCTACCCGACGAGGCGCCTAAGTGCCGTATGAGCTTCAGCTTCTGTATTTGGTACTCCCAAGCCGGCCAGACGCCAGATCTTATTCCGGAGTCTTCATTTCTTGAGAGTATCAATGCCAGTCTCGAGGAGAGGTCTGAATCCAGTAAACGTACTAAACTCCTCGACCAGTACCTGAAAGCTCAGAGGGAGGTCGAGAAACGATCGAGGAGGGAGCCCCCAGTAGTGAGGGCGGCACCGCGACCGGCAAGGGCAAAGCCGCAAGCGACGAGGGCGGAGCCACCAGCAATGAGAGTGGAGCCGCGACCGGCAAGGAGGTCGAAGCAATTGGCGAGGAAGCGTCGTCGACGCTCTGCTTCTGTAGTTGAGCCTGCCCCAAAGAAGGCTCGGAGGGACTTAACGGCTGAAGTCTCTCAATCCAGAGCTATCTCTGCTGGAGCTGAGGTTCCTCCTGAAGGTGTCCCTGTTAGAGTTGAGGAACCGTTGGAAGATGAAGATTTTCCAAGCTTGGTCCGTGCTCCTAGGTCACGCAGCGAGACCGTGGAGGAAGGGGAGCTTGTTGAGCGCCCCCTTATTGCTGGTGATGCTGAGTCACCGGAGATTGACATAATGGGCGAAGAGGATGTCGAGATTCCAGGAATCTCAACTCAGCCCGAATTTCCTCCTGCTC
Source organism: Agave tequilana (assembly GCA_038442645.1). Classification (NCBI taxonomy): domain Eukaryota; kingdom Viridiplantae; phylum Streptophyta; class Magnoliopsida; order Asparagales; family Asparagaceae; genus Agave; species Agave tequilana. The sequence goes on along the minus strand of JAVJIF010031906.1, from coordinate 274,874 downwards.
ATGAAGGGAGAGACGAGGTACAGCAGCCGGGGTCTCCTAGCGTCTTTATTTCCAATTCTCGGGCAGTTGACCCTAGTCCTACCACTGGGGTGATTGGGGGTAAGGCTCCTGTTGCGGAGCTTCCTCGTGTGGCGCTATCGTCTTCTTCGTCATCGGGAGAAAGTGACTTTGAAGATAAAGTCGACTATGGCGATGAACCCGCTCTTCCTGATCAGGGCGGATTCTTTGACGTCTCGGAGGAGGAACAACATGAGGGTGAGCCCTCGATGGCGCCATCGTCACTGGCGACAATTGCTCCCACTGACGGTATTCTTTTCTCCTTCTGTTTAATTCTCTTTTTTCATGTTGAAGAGGATGTTCTAACATTCTTCTTTTGTACTGCAGGGTCAGCTGGAGGTACCGGGGCTCAGCCCGAGGGAGTTGAGGCTTCGGTTGCCGAGACAACCTCAGTGGGGGCAGCTGTTGAAGTTGGGGAGCCTTCCCCTTTGCCAGGAGGGGAAACAACCATTGAGGCTGAGGAGGCTCTCACTCCGCCGGTGGAGAAGGCTACTGCTGAAGCTGGGGAGACTCCCATTCTACAGGACTCGACGCCTCTGGACCTCGAACCTAGTAAGGCAGCTCTGACTGAGGGGGCTCAGGTGGGGAGTCTGACGATCGGTACCCTTCCAGAAGGCCACACAGCTCAATCCTCGGTGGAAGTTTCTGAAGAGGTTATGCTTACAACTCCTTCCTTGGTCGTGGAGGCTCCTGCAGAGGCGGCGCTCCAGGAAGCGCCAGTGGTAGTCTTGCTCTTGCCACATCGACGGCTGGCACGGCTCTTGTGCGAGAAGACCCGCCCTATATCCCTTATCCCATGACAGAAAAAGGGTCGGGAAGCTTCTTAGGTGGTGAAGACATGGGGAGCTGGCACGTCAGATGGTGCAACAATTCTTCACCTCGATGGGATCCTGTATTGATCTCATCTTCCGTGGACACAGCACCTTCCAGTTCGCCCAGAGGCTTCTTGAAAATATGGCCGTGAGCGTCGAATTGGCGGGGCCCTTCACTTGCCAGGGCATGCCTGCAGGTGGTAGAGCAACTTGGAGATAACCTGCGGGAGCTGGAATCTTTGAAGATGCTGGTTCTTCCGGTGAGGCCCAGGCCATCCTGACTAGGCTCCTAGCTGCTCAGGAACGGGAGCGACAGGAGGCGGAGGCGCAGATCACTGCCGAGGTCCGTGACCTTGAATATTCCAAGGCTGAATTTCAAAAATTAGCCGGAGATTCGAGGGAATCTGAGCTCAGTGTGCAGAGCACGGAGCAGGTCATCCTCAGAACTCGGGACATTATCGCCAAGGCGGAAGCTGTTCTTGCGCTAAATGAGGAGAAACTTGTTTCCCTCAAAAAGGAGCTTGAGGAGCAACGGGCTGCTACGGCGCGTGCTGAAGAGAGTCTATCCCTGCAATCTTCCAGGGTGGAATCTCTGCGGATGCAGCTGGCTGCCAGAAGTTTCTTATCTGAGACGGAGCTGCGGGACCGGGCTATCATGGAGGCTGAGAGGACGCGCCAGCATGAGATTCACCGCCTTAGGGAACAAATCCGTTCCTTGGTGAATCAGGACATTTAGCCTTCTTTTCTTCTCTTTTTTTTTGTAAAGAAAAGGGACACTCTATTTATTAAGAGTGTTTGTATCCACTTCTATCATTTTTTGATATAATAGAAGTTTTCTTTAAGCTTTTGTCCCAATTTCTTTGTCCTGTTGTGGATGAGTCCAACTCTTGATCACTAGTTGTGATTACTGAACTTAGGTAGGGCTAAGTTCTTTTAATGAGACGCGGTCTTGGCGAGACGCGGCATTAATCCCACAGGGTGAGACGCGGTCATCAGTCTACCGGAACGTCCTTTTTTTACTAACAAGCGTCAATCATAAAGTGAGACGCGGTCATCATTTCATAAGAACTTAGATTCTACTAAGTCCTTTTGATGAGACGCGGCGTCAATCACAAATCGGAACGCGGTCTTCTTGATGAGATGCGGCGTCAATCAAAAGATGAGACGCGGCATTGATCCGTAAAGTAAGACGCGGCTGTCAGTCCCTGAGACGCAGCGTCAATCACAAGGTGAGACGCAGCTCTGAATAACGCAAATCTGTCTTGCGCGGATCGGGCAGACGCAAGAGATGCAGCCTTGTCTGCTGAAGGGACGCGGCTTTCCCACCTGCGTCTAATGTGATCTGACTCAAGATTTTAGGAGATCTTTGCTCGTCAGGTCTCCTCTGTCGATTGGGATTCCGAGTCATCCGTTGATTCCCAAAGCAGGTATCCACGCGTCAACTCCTCATTGGACTCAGGAGTTACTGCCCTTAAAGGCAAAACCGACGCGGGCGGTTGAAAATCGGTGCTTGCGACGGTTTCCAAAGCGGCGTTCCACGCGTCAATCCTCCACTGGCTTTGACAATCGTGCGTGATGGTTCCCAAAGCGTCGTTCCACGCGTCAATCCTCCACTGGGCTTTGACAATCGTGCGTGACGGTTCCAATTAACGCCCCATTAATGGCAGTTATTAGGGCCTGCCTATAAATAGGGTGCGCTCCCCTTCTATAATCCAAGCCTGGATTATTTCTCTTTGGATTGCTCTGAGAAATCCCACTTCTTCAGAAAAGAGTTTCTTGATAGGGACTCCGTCTCCATGGACAAGGTAATTCCGAGGATGAAGATGACCCAGAGCTCTCACGCTTCGGTTTGGTCTCTTCAAGAAGAACCCCCTCTCGGATCATCTTGGACGCCTGCGTTTGGGTGCAGAGAGGCCAACTCTGGCCAGAGGTCTCTGCTGGTATGTCCCCCGATGATGTGTATAGCCTGAACTTCGGTATGATGATCTGAATGAAGTCCCGGTGCATTCCTCCTCTGGAATTTGTGCCAGTGACTTGACTTCTCTGAATGCAGGCGCTTGACGCTGGCTTTGCCCATTGCGTTTTACTGCCTTGGCGCGTTTCAGACCTGAATCTTGCAACTCCTGTTCACCCAACAGAGAGATGGCAATTTTTGGCGTTCTGAAATTCTTTGCGTCTGGTGCATTAGGCGCGGGTACAAACTGAGGCCGCGTTTGAATCTTATGCGTGGTGCAATTTGACTTGCGTCTGTTTGCCTGTGCGGGTCATTCCCGCGTCTGAAGTCTTGAATGGCTGCCGCGTTCTGTTACTCAGTTTCCTTTAAAAAATGTACTGAGTTCCAGATTTTCTGACTCTCTTGCTTATTCTTTGTAGGTAGGCTTGCTTGTCCTTTTTCAGGTTTGCTGGGCCCCAGAAAGAATATACCGGCTGGCGAACTTGCTCCACATTCGTTTGTGAGAGATTAAATTATGGTCCTCGTCGTTTGTGAGAGATTAAATTATATCTCTGACGAGGACCCAACCCTCGCCAAGGTCTCTTCAGATCTGGTGCAAGAGATGGATAGGCCGAGTATTGGCGAGGGTGGTCCGGCGGTTACGGTGGCGGAGAAGATCCTCTTCCTCTCCCAACTCCAGAAGTGACATCGAGGACATTCCGTTGGATGGCCTGCTGGGGAAAGGGATGGTGATGAATGCAGGACTCTCTGCTGCCGCTGGACCGAGTGGAGGGTGGCATCCTTTGTGATGACTCCTAAACTTCTGCTCTCACCCCAAGAGTGACTCCATGTTTGTTGGATGATCTGCTAGGGAAAGAGACGCGCCTGAACGAAGGGACGCAGGACCTCTGTTGCCACCGGACCTCAAGAACACCATTGCTCTCGGCTTGGTCAGCTAGGGCGCTTTCGAAGTTGGCGTCATGCATCAAAGTGCAACCGGTTCCAATTGTGCACCTGGGATCAGATGCAGTTTCAAGGAGTGAGTACGGCCTCAGAGAGAGAGAGGGACTTCTTTGTACTCCTTAATTGTAACACTCAATCTCATTGTATAAGAGAGCGTTTTGTATCACTTTCATGTGTTTGGATATGAATAAAAGTGACACTTTTCTTTTTGCCTCTTTCTGTTGTCTTGAACGTTTTGTTTTAGAAGCAAAAAGAATGATTTTGGTGGACCCGCCACTTTATAAAAGAAAGTGACAGGTGGAGTGCGTACCCCCAGAGAAGTGAACTTTTATCAAGGATTTGGGATTAACTTGATTTAAGATCAGCTGGGGATTTTGATAGAAGCATTGTTTATCGGTGTAATGCCTCCCAAATGAATTTGATACTCGTTGGGAGAATATCAAATGAAACTAGACTCGTGGGGAATCTAGTAGGATTTTTACCGTAAGAGGTGTGATATTAACTTAACGGTTTAGAAGTAGTCTTGTCAGAAGTGTAATGTTAACTTGACAAGGATGTGAGTTAGAGGTGTGATATTAACCTAACTCATCAGCATCTCAGTTTTATTTGGGAAAACTGAGGGTGTCACTGTCATAGGTGTGATGTTTAACTTAACAGTGATAGTAATGCTAGAGGTGTAATGTTGAACTTGGCATTAGTCGTCTCGGCTTAAAGAAGTCAAGAAAGGTCATAGCCATAGGTGTATTGTTGACCTTAGCAATGACTCGGATGCTGAATGTAGTGTAACTTGTCGTTCATCTCGGCTTGGACAGGAAGTCGAGGAAGGTCATAGCCATAGTGTATTGTTGAACTTAGCAATGACTCGGATGCTGGAAGTGTAGTGTTAACTTGGCATCTTCCATCTCGGCTTGGACAGGAGTCGAGGAAAGGTCATAGCCATAGGTGTATTGTTGAACTTAGCAATGACTCGGATGCTGGAAGTGTAGTGTTAACTTGGCATCTTCATCTCGGCTTGGACAAGAAGTCGAGGAAAGGTCATAGCCATAGGTGTATTGTTGAACTTAGCAATGACTCGGATGCTGGAAGTGTAGTGTTAACTTGGCATCGTCCATTTCGCTTCGATATGGAAGTCTGAAGAAAGGTGACTGTCAGAGGTGTGATATTAACTTGACAGGCACTCGAAGTCCGCTTAGAGGTGTAATGTTAACTTTAAACAGTAGTTTTGTCAGAGGTGTGATATTAACTTGACAAGAATTTGCTTGCGATAGGAGCAATTTGAGGACCTGTCATTCTATTAATGAGAATTGACAAGTGGAATTTGAGGTGCCAGAGGTATAGTGTTAACTTGGCAAATTTGAGAGTTTGTTACTCTATGCAGAGTTAACAAGCCAGTTTGTACTCGACAAAGAGTATTCATTACCAGAGTATAGTGTTAACATGGTAATGATTGCATTTTGTGGTCCTACCATTCTATGGATGAGAATTGGTAAAGGATTTTTGGAGGGAAGAGTGGAATCAAGTCCACTTAGGATTTTTAGCAAACCCTCAGCTATCAACGGGTTTGTCATGCCTTTACCAACTACCGTTTGAGTTGGGCTAGCCATGCTATTCCCCTCAGCATGATGAGTTGTCGAGGACTTATGTTGGGCTTAAAGGCCAACATTTTCCTCTATCCTTAGCCGTCGAGGGCGTCGGATCAAATGGGAACGTGTCCCTTAGGATTTTTAGCAAATCCTCAGCTGTCAACGGGTTTGTCATGCCTTTACCAACTACCGTTTAAGTTGGGCTAGCCATGCTATTCCCCTCAGCATGATGAGTTATCGAGGACTTATGTTGGGCTTAAAGGCCAACATTTTCCCCTATCCTTAGCCGTCAAGGGCGTCGGATGTTTGATCAGAGGTGTACTTTTAACTTGATCGGTGGAAGAATGCCATCTAGGGATAGTATTTCTTCAGGAATTGCCATTGATTGGCATCATGAGTGTATCGCCATTTGAGGTTATGAGGCGATACGATCCATTTGAGTAGACTGACTCTACTACAAACGGTCCTTCCCATTTGGGTTGGAATTTTCCTTTCGTCTTGTGCGTCATGACCATGGGTCTTCGGACGGCTAAGACGAGGTCGCCTTTCTTGAAAGTTCGGGATTTGACTTTCTTGTTGAAGGCTCTGGTGATACGAGCTTGGTAAAGCTCGATTTGTTGTTGGGCCTGCAGACGCTTGTCGTCCAAGGCTTCCAATTCTTGGAGTCGCTGTCGATGCTTCTCCTCTGTTGTCATTTCCGCTGTCAAGGCGACGCGAAGAGATGGAATTTGGATTTCCAGTGGAAGGACGGCTTCGCATCCGTACACCAAGGAAAATGGCGTGGCTTTAGTTGGGGTTCGCACAGTCGTGCGATAGGCCCATAAGCATTCGCCCACTTATCGTCCCAGTCCCGTTGACTTTTCGAGACGAATTTCTTGAGAAGCTTGCCAATAGTCTTATTGAAAGCTTCTGCGAGGCCGTTAGCGGGCGGATAGTATGCCGTTGATGACACACTCTGGATTCTGAACTTGGCGAGAATCTCTGAAAAGCCTGGCTGATGAACTGGGGTCCATTGTCATGGACAATCCGCCGAGGCACACCGAAGCGGTAAATAACGTGATGTTTCACGAACTTGATCACGTTAGAAGATTTCACCTCTTTCAAAGGGATAGCTTCGGCCCACTTTGAGAAGTAATCGGTTATCGCTAGGATGAACCGATGTCCCTTTGATGATGGTGGGCTGATAGGACCAACCACGTCCATCCCCCACATTTCGAACGGCCAGGTAGAGGTCGTAGAGTGGAGGTATCCTGGTGCTTGATGGATGAAATCGCCATGTATTTGACAGGCGTGACATCTTTTGGCATAGGCAACAGCATCGGCAACCATCTTGGGCCAGTAGTAACCCAATCTTTGGAGTCGGTTTGCCAGCTTCGGGCCAGGTTGATGAGCTCCACACGTACCATCGTGGGCTTCTTTCAACACTTCGTGGGCTTCTTTTGATGAGAGGCACCGGAGTAAGATCCCGTCATGCGATCTACGATACAATGTTCGCGAAATCGCATTGTAGTAGAATTTGGAGGCTTTCCTTCGGATGGCAGCCGCCTCCCTGGTGTCTCCGGGCAAGATGCCGTATAAGACAAAATCAATGTAGGGGAATCGCCAGTCTTTAAGCTCTGGATCGGTCGACACTTCAAGTGTTTCCTTACCGCGACGATCTCCCGTTGACCTCTGGTAGTCTCCGAGGGGACTTTTTGGGCAGTATAGGTCGTGGCTATAGACGAATACCTTCTCCATTGCTCCAGTTGGAAGAGCTAAGGAGGCAGCAAGGGATGCAAGTGCATCTGCATGCGCATTTTACTTGCGCGGTACATGGTCGATGTAGAAGTTTGAAAACCTCTCGGCCATGTGGATTGTCGCGTTGTAGTAGGGTACTAGATCTTCATGCCTGACCTCATACTCTCCGCGAACTTGGCTGATGATGAGCTTAGAATCACCGTATGCCTCGAGATTTTTAACGCCAATCTCATCGGCGAATTGCATCCCAATCAAAAGAGCGTTGTATTCCGCCACATTGTTGGAACAGGGCTCGGTTAACGAGATAGCTCGGGGAATCACGTAATTTTGTGGGGAGACGAGTACCACTCCTACCCCCGCTACTGTGTGTCCCTTCGGGCTTGCCCTTGATGCACCGTCGAAGAAAAGTTGCCATACTTGACTTTCGAACGACGTCTGAGCTAGGCAGACTTCGGCGACCTCATCTGGGAGATCCTCGTAGAGTTTGGCTGCCCTGGGCTCTGGGTGTTCAGCTAGGAAGTCCGCCACCGCTTGTCCTTTAATGGCTTTTTGTGGCAGAAAATGCATCTCATATTGTGATAGCAATATGGCCCATTTTGCCAGCCGGCCATTTAGTGAAGAAGGCTTTGTCATGAGTAACCTCAGGGGGTTGACTTTGGATATGACATTTATGGTTTGGCCCACCAGATAGTGTCGCATTTTCTGAATGGCGAACACCAGTGCCAAACATTCCTTCTCGATCGGGTTGTACCGATGTTCGGCTCCGATCATCGTTCTACTTAGGTAGTAGATTGCTTGTTCTCGCCCCTGGTCATCATTCTGAGCTAGTAGAGCTCCCAAAGAATGATCCATTGATCGGACGTACACCAGAAAGGCTTTCCGGATACCGGAGCTGCCAGGACTGGTGGTTGGGTGAGGTAGTGCTTGATCTCCTCAAATGCTTGCTGGCAAGCGTCGTCCCAAATGAACGAAACGCCCTTCTTCATCAGCTTAGCGAAGGGTTGGCATCTCCCGGAGAGATTTGAAATGAATCTGCGGATGTATGCCAATCGTCCTTGTAATCCTCTGAGCTCCTTGAGGCTTCTGGGGGGTTGCATCTCTTGGATAGCACGGACTTTCTCCGGATCCAAATGGATTCCTGTGGAAGTCACAACAAACCCTAGGAATTTGCCACTGGCTACCCCCAGGAAGGACTTGGTGGGGTTCATCTTCAATTGATGAGCCCGCATGATGTCGAAGACCACCCTCAGGTCTGCTATGTGATCACCTTTAGTGCGGCTTTTCACCGCGATGTCGTCGACATAACATTCTACCGTTTTGCGTATCTGCCGATGGAAAATGGCATTCATGGCCCTTTGGTAGGTTGCCCCCGCATTTTTCAGACCGAAGGGCATGACGGTGTAGCAATATACCCCTAGAGGTGTCCTGAAGGAGGTGTGCTTTTCGTCATCGGGATACATCTTGATTTGATTATATCCTGAGAACCCGTCCATAAAGGACATTCGCTCGAATCCACAAGTATTGTCAATCATGACATCTGTGATTGGCAATGGGAATTCGTCTTTGGGGCAGGCCTCGTTTAGATCACGGAAGTCGATGCAGATCCGGATCTTCCCGTTCTTCTTGGCGACGGGGACGATGTTGGCTACCCAGTCGGGATGCTGTTCCTCCCTGATAAAGCCGGAGTCAATAAGCTTCCTGACTTCTGATTGGATTGACTCCATTATCTCTGGACGGAACCGTCGCTGCTGTTGTTTAACAGGCTTCATGTCCGGATTGATGTTGAGGCGATGCATAGCCACTTGAGGATCAAGTCCAGGCATGTCCTCATAATTCCAGGCGAAGACATCTATATACTCTTGTACAAGAGATATTAAATCCTTCTTCTCTGGAGACGACAGGCCGTCACTTATGAAGATGGGTTTAGGATTGGCTTCATCTCCTAGGTTGACTTGAACAACCTTGTCTTCTGTGGGTGGCTCACGCTGTTCAAAGCGGATGTCCCAAAGAGCATTCAAATGTCTGATCCAAGGGTCTGTATCAGATTGGATCATTTCTTCATCTTCATCCTCCATATGGCTTGTCGAAACCATGTTTACTGAAAGCCCTTTGAAGATGTTGCCGACACTGACATCTGATTCCACGACGACGTGTCTGATGAGCAGTCATGACTTGACAGTCTCTCCGAATCAGAGGCTGATGGCACTGGAGTTGATATATAGCCCAACCCCCGGCGCGTCTGATGATAGTAATCAGGGGTTTTTCCTTTCGGTACAAAGGATCGAAGCAGTGTTCTTCTTCCTTTTCCGAAGTTCAATCCTGGCCTGTTGGTTAGATCATACCCCATGCGCTTCATCATCTTGAGCGTTCTCGGTTCATAATGATCGAACTGAGGGGATTCATCCTCACCTTCCGATTCTTCGTGGGGCATTGGTTCAGACGCGATTCGCCCAAAAAGTATTGGTCTTTGGCCTTTTCGTCTGGCTGGAACCATGAATACAGACTCTTGCGCGTCACCATTATCTTGGTATGTCCCGAAGGATGATTTCACCGGTACATGCAAAGATGTCAAAGCATCTATTGCCGACCAGAGGTCATCGTCCACGTCGGTAGTGGTATCCGACGGTATTGAATCGGAAACATACACAGGAAAATACGCAAAGTCTAAATCTTCATTAATGTACCAACCACCCGCATCGTCGGTGGTATCAACATCGAGCTTATTAGTGCTCTTTACAATGGGCTCCAACTCCCACAGGCACTCTTCTTTCTCAGGCTCAACGTCAGCTTCATTACCAGAGTCTGGCTCCTCTGGTTGTGGGGTTTCATTAGTCTCCTCTGGATCCTGATATAAGAGGGAGTCCGTGAAATAATTTTCAACCCCTTTAAACGGATGCCTTTCGGCAATCAACGTTCGGACCTGTCCACTCTCGTCAATGTATTTCATGACTTGGTGGAGAGTAGAGGGAACGATGGAATTGCGGTGAATCCATGGTCGTCCCAGCAACAGGTTGTAGGAAGTGTCCGCGTCAATGACGTAACACGTCACTTCCGACTTGAGGCTCCCGATCTGGCATTTGAGCTTGATCTTCCCCATCGGGCGGGAGCTGTTGGCATTGAACCCGTAAATAGTCGTCTGGGTAGGGCTCAGACGATGGGTAGGAATGCCTAGAAACTGCATAACCCGGCGAGGTATGATGCTCAGCGCGGACCCTGGGTCTACCTGGATGCGGTTCACCTCGGATGACCCAATATACCCTGTGAAGTATAGGGGTCGGTCATGCTTCCCTTTAACCTGCATGTCATCTGTTATGAAGGTGATGCAGGGAGCATTTGGGGAGGCGTGGAGGCAATCCTCTACATCTTCCTCCCTTGGCACACGAGTTATGAAGACCTCAGCATTGGCCAAAGCTTCTTGTAGAGCCTCTCTGGTTGACTTTGATAGCCTCAGGAGCTCATACAAGGTAATGCGTGCCGGGATGTTGGCTAATTGAGCCAAGACATCAAAACTGTAAGGTGTCGAGGATCCTTCCGTTACACCTTTCGCAAGAACTCGAGAAAACCGAGTTTCTTTCTGCTTCTCCCCAGGCTGTTTAGAGGAGGGCTTGGCTGGTTCCACGGCTGGTTGCGGAGAAGCCGCTGCTGTCTCGCCGTACTGCTTCAAGTATGCCTGTCCTGAACGGGTCCCCGCCGTAGGTTGGCTGGGCTCTGCGGCCAGGACTATTGTTTCCTCTTCTGAGTCAGTCAGCGAGGGAACATCAGTGTCCGCTTCTCGAGAGGAGGCGCATATCACATGGCAAGATGAAGCCTTCCCTTTGCCTTTGGACTTCCTGTTGGTCACAGTCGTCCATTGTTGCTCGTCGACGAGGTCAGGGTGGACCCACATGATTTCCCCTCGAGGTGTAGGGACGGGTACCAAGCCTTTCTCCTGCTGCTGATGAGGGTCTGTGTTGACCACCCTCAGTTCTCCTTTCGGGACAGAGATCACCCCCACAGGTGTCGGGGGTCGTGTCCCAAACTGGAGAATCGACGTCATGTTGGCCGTCATCTTCTTCTGCTCCGGTCGGAGTTTTAATACCTCCGCGTCAATCAGAGCTTGAAGGATGTCCTTAAAGACATAGCAGCTTTTGGTAGGATGTCCGAGCATCCTGTGGTATAAGCAGTAGGTGGGATTGTCGGTCTTGCCGACTTCCTCCGGGCGCCTAATTTCAGGGAGCTTCAGTCGATTGCTCTTGTTGAGTAGCTTGAAGAGCGAATCGACGTGTTCCTCCTTGAAGGAATACTGCTTGTTGGGGCGTGGCTGGCTTGAAGAGCCACTTGCCCTGCCTGTTTGAGGTTTGGTGGGAGATTTGGTCTCCGTCGCCAAATTATCCTTCCGCTTGGTTTGGAGGGATGTGTCTGGTGCACGCCTTGTCGACCTTTCTGGCCTGGGCTTGCCTTCTTCCGCTCTGACGCGGGCGACAATCTCCTCAGCCTGTTCACCTTGCTGGACTAATTGTTTCCAGGTGCGGCTTTCAGCAACTCCTATTTGAGCAAGGAGTGAGGTTTGGAGATTATGGCGACATGTTTCCACCAGGGTGGCCTGGGTCATGCCGCTTGGACATCGGAGTGCCATGTTCCGAAATCTTTCTACGAAAGACTTGACGGACTCTCCCTTTCGCTGTTTTGTAGCTAAAAGGGTAGGCATTGTGACCTCCGAATCATCTTCGAAGAAGCGTGTCAGAAACAACTTCTCCAAGTCGCCCCAGTTCTTGATTGAACCTTCTGGGAGCTTCATGAACCATTCAAAGGCCAACCCTTTCAGGGTGCCGATGAACAGTCGCGCCAGGATGGCATCGTTATCTACCACATTCCCGGTCTGGGATTTGAAGTAGAAGATGTGCTGGTTGGGTGACCCCTTCCCGTCGAATGCTTGGAGAGTTGGAGCCTTGAACTTAGGAGGGTACGGGACTAAGTCCCACTCGGCCGGATAGGGCCGGACTACTCCAGCTTCTTGGAGGCCTTTACGGTTGGTAAGGGCCTCGAGGCGCTGCTCTAGTTGACTCATTCTTTTAGCATGAGCCTTTCCCGGGGTCTGGTCGCTTCTTGCCTGCGACGAGGGCTTGGACACATCCGAGGTAGATCGTCGTGTCTCGTCAGAAGATTCGGAGGGTGGGCTTCCTCCCTTTCTCCCTTTCCCCTTCGGTCGTCTAGGAGGAGATCTCGCTCTTTCTTCAAGCAATTTCTCAAGCATATGCTTGAGGGAGTCAATGGATCTCTGTTGAGAGGCGATTATATCCATCTGGTGCTTCTGCGTTTGCTCTAAACGCCTGGTCGTCTCCTCAGGAGTGTCGGCCATGTAGGCGGAAGCCTCCTTCTCGACGGAAGAGTTTGAAGCCTGCGACTCCACTATAGCGGAGTGAGAACCACCCATTCTAATGCCGCGGGCTAAGGCATTATAGTCAATTGGGGGAATGGCCCCTGTCCGGGTGCGAGTGAGTTGATACACCCCCTCCGGTTCAGAGTCAGATTCCTCTGAGTTGACCATTAGTTGTTTTCCCTTGCTTCTGCTAGTCATGTTTGCAGTAAGCTCCGGGTATTCAGCATCTGAGAAGGTTCTCCTCCTGTGGGAGCGTCTTCTCTTGGCTGATGGGGGAATCAGGGTCAGCTGTCTAATTAAAGACGGCTGGTGCACGCCTGACTCGCAATGGCATCCAGAGAGCATCTGGATGAGCTGTTGACAGCAGCATGGAGAAGTGGTCTGATTGGCACTCCTTTTCCTTGTCAAATAATCCCTCAAATCTGTGGGAGGGGGATTAAAGAGACTGGTCTCGCAACGTCGACGACGGGAGACAGTCATGTGCTGTTCAGCCTGGACACAGGTTTCAGAAACGCGGCTGTTGCGTCGCGGCTGCGTCACGCGCGTCTGGCGTCTCTGTTGATATGAGACGCGACTTTCGCGTTGCTGTCTGCTGCGTTGGAGCAGAGAGACTTGGGAGAGAGTGGGCTGCTGGGCCCCACGCCTATGGGCGCGTGCTTCCTGCGTTTGACAAGACGCAGAAGCTTCGCTTTGGCGTTTGACAAGTTGGTCTTCAGAAGGCTCAACTTGGGGAGTCTCGCGTTTGGGTCGCCAAACACGGACCTCTCGCACTGGACGAGGTGCGGGCAAGGCATCGGATCGTACGCTGCGTTCAACCCCAGTCAGAAAACCAACGGTTCCGACCGAGTGTTGACGCGCGCGTCTTCTCTGTCGACGCTCGGCATTCCGATTGCGCCGTGGAGGAAGAGAGAAGCCAACAACTTCCTGGTTTGTAGAACCAGGGGTGTTTGCCACGCGGGTCTCCTGAGAGACGCTGACGCGGGCGTTCTGTGCGACACGGTCGATCGCACCAGTAGATGTGCCGGGGACCACGCGGGCCTTCAGAGAGGCGTTGGCGCGTGTGTTCTGCGCGACGCGGTTGATCGCAGCAGAGGAGTCTGAGGTTACGCGGGCCTTCTGGGAGGCGTCGGCGCGTGAACCAAACTTGGCACAGTGGGCAGCAGGAGCACCCGACAGAGCCTCAGATTGGGCTTCAGGGGGCTGTCCACTTGAGACCCTGCGGCAGACGCGGGTCTTTGGGCTCTTGGAGCCAGAAGAGAGGAACTCTTCATACTTCGCCTGGTCGAACTCGACGACGAGGGATTCGACCATTTTCCCCTTACGGAGAACGTCATCTTGCACCACGGTGCGCTCGTCAGTAACGAAGGTAGTCCCCAGCGGAGTCGCCATCTCTTGTACGGGGCCGGAAAATCCTGGTGGTCGGAGAAAGTGGTTTTAGCTGTAAAGGATTTCCTTGATCCAAGCGAAACGATTACAACCAAAAGAACTACTCTTTCCTCTTTTCCAGTTACAAGGGAGGGAGGATGTCTGAATCTTCCCTTTGTTTAAGGCTGGGTTCTTCGTGTGGCGATGGAGAGTGAATCTTGTTCTCCGTTGACCAGATGACCGTCCTGGACCGTCGGGGGTCTTCTCTTCGGCGGTAGAAAGAGTAACTCAGCTCAGTCTACCAAAACTCTCAAAGAGGAGGTAGGCGAAGAGCGGCTAGTACTCAGTAAGCTCGCTGAAGAGTCGTGCTTCTCTCTTGATGATCCTCCTGCCTGGATTCGATCGATCTTGATGATGCCTTGACCTTCTTCCCAAGCTTCGATCTTATCAAAGCTCTCCCTTCTCCAAAATCCGATATCAAAAACTCCGATCTTCTGCCAAGTTTCGATCTTCTCAAGCTTCTCTCTTCTCAAGCTTCTCTCTTCTCAAGCTTCGATCCCCTCTTCATAGCAAACAAGGCTATTTTATAGGGGTCTCAGGGGGTGAAGGTGCCTCCTGAAAACGCTCCCGAATGAGGGGCCACTACCCGCTACATGCGCGGTGACTGGCCCCGCAATCAGGGCAGTTGCAACTGAGACGCGGGCGCTGAGCCAAACGCGCCTTGAAGTTTGAGACGCGGGCGTCGAGCCAAACGCGCCTTGATGCTGAGACGCGGGCTTCGGGCCGACGTGTCTGGACGTTGAGACGCGGGTATAGAGCCAACGCGTCTTAATGCTGAGACGCGGGCATCGATTCCTCGCGTCTAGAGCTTGAAACTCTGCTTCCTTAATGGCTTGTCTGTTTAGTCATTTTTAGACAGCCTACAACAGTGAGATGGGGAGTGCACCCCTCGTGAACAATGATGGAGACTCTGAAGTTCAAATGAGAGGGAATGAGGGAACTCCAGGGGTAATGCCGGAGTGGCTCGCACAATTAATAATCAGAGCGAATAATAACAACTCCCACCGAGCACTGGAGCAGTTTCAGAAGATGAAACCGCCCGTATTCGAAGGGGAGGCGGACCCCTTACAAGCCGAAGCATGGCTTCTTCAAACAGAGAAGATCCTAGAAGTTATGAGTTGCACTGATGAACAAAGGGTGTCCTTCTCTTCTTTTATGTTCCAGAAGGAAGCGGAACATTGGTGGAGGGCAGTGAAGCTTAGTATGAAGAATGCAAGGGAATCAATCACTTGGGAATTCTTGGTGAACAAATTCACTGAGAAATACATTCCGGAGACAGCCAGAGATAAGATGGCGACAGAATTCTTGGAACTACGTCAAGGTTCTATGAATGTGTCCCAGTATGATCAGAAATTCACTCAGCTATCCAGGTATGCTGATGCCTTGGTAAGGAGTGAAGCAGAAAAGACGAAGAGGTTCGTAAAGGGCCTAAGATCGGAGATTCGTGGCCGACTGATTCCATTACAACTGAGGAATTATCTCCAGGCAGTAGAAAGAGCTTTGGAGGTAGAAATGGACATACAAGAAGGTCAGGGAGACTGGGTGGAAGAAATTCCCAATTCTAAGCGCTCCCGTTATCAAGGACCTCCAATGGTGATGGCATCAGGATCCACCAGTGGCAAGGGGTCTGGGTTTAACACCACTTTTCACAGAGGAGGAGGGGCCAGAGGCGGGAGAACATGGCTGAGAAACAGAAACACTCCCTCGAAGGCACAAGCTACCTCTGCATCCCATCCCAGAATCTCGGAGGCTCCCTGGTGTCAGAGGTGTAGAGTAAACCATTTTGGAAACTGCCTCCTAGACAGGTCTTGTTTTAATTGTGGAGAGGTGGGACACCTAAGGAAAAATTGTCCGGCAATGCGTGGAAGTCAAGGGCCGAGTAGAGGAAGTGGAAGGCCGACCATGAGGACGAATCCTCCCAGAGGACAAGCCAGTAACTTCATGCCGCCCAGTAATGCCCCACGTTCTGCTGCAATCCAGTCATCGGTTCAGCAACCTCGGGTGCAAGGCAGAACCTTCGCATTGACCCACCGGGAAGCAATGGCCTCAAATGCAGTGGTGGAAGGTATGATCTCCGTATCAGGACATATTGCCCATGCATTATTTGACCCTGGAGCTACTCATTCATTCGTATCTAGTGCTTTTGCTTATAAACTAAATCAAGTCTCAAAACCCCTAGGATTTCAATTGGTTGTGTCCACACCTATAGGGGAAAATTTGATAGCTAGCACTAGATATGCGAATTGTGAAGTGATAATTGGAGAAATGAAGACATCCATTGATCTGATTAAGCTAGGCGAAATGGAGTTCGATGCCATACTAGGAATGGACTGGTTGTCTGCCTGTAGTGCTCATGTGGATTGTAATAAGAAGAGGATTATCTTTAAAATGGAAGGGACTCCGGAGTTTATTTTTGAAGGAGAAAAAGTTAGTTGTGATATACCTCACATATCAGCCATCAAGGCCACCAAATTAATGAAGCAAGGGTGTCAAGGATTTCTGGCTTCAGTATTGGATACCGCCAGGACTGATGTAAATATTAAGACTATTCTAATTGTGAATGAGTTCCCTGATGTGTTCCCGGAAGACCTACCAGGCCTGCCCCCAGATCGGGAAGTAGAATTTACAATAGATGTAATACCCGGTACTGCCCCAATTTCTAAGGCACCGTACCGTATGGCCCCTGCAGAAATGAAAGAATTTAAAACTCAATTGCAGGACTTATTAGACAAAGGTTTCATTCGGCCAAGTGTATCTCCCTGGGGAGCACCTGTACTATTTGTAAAGAAGAAGGATGGGAGTATGAGACTATGTGTTGACTACCGGGAATTGAATAAGGCAACTATCAAGAATAGGTACCCTCTCCCTCGAATTGATGACTTATTTGATCAATTACAAGGGTCTTGTGTATTTTCTAAGATAGATCTTAGATCGGGGTATCATCAGTTGAAGATCAAACCTGAAGATGTGTCCAAATCAGCTTTCCGGACAAGATATGGACACTTTGAATTTCTAGTCATGCCTTTTGGACTCACTAATGCCCCGGCAGCATTTATGGACTTAATGAATCGGATTTTTTAACCATATCTAGACCAGTTTGTAGTAATATTCATTGATGATATCCTGGTCTATTCAAAGAATATAGAAGATCACAAGGAACATCTTAATATTGTCCTTCAAATCTTGAGAGAGAAGCAACTCTATACAAAATTGAAGAAATGTGAATTTTGGCTAGAGCAAGTAGGGTTTCTTGGCCATATCATATCTAAGGAAGGAATATCAGTAAACCCGATAAAAATCGAAGCAATCCGAGACTGGCCTAGACCCACTAATGTTACTGAAGTTCAAAGTTTCTTGGGATTAGCTGGGTACTACAGAAGATTTGTAGAAGGATTTTCTCTGATTGTGGCACCAATGACCCAATTAACTAGAAAGAATAAGAAGTGTGCATGGGGAGAAGATCAAGATAGGAGCTTCCTAGAGGTTAAAGTTAGGCTGACATCTGCTCCTGTCTTAATTGTACCTTCGGGGACTGAAGGATTTGTCATCTTTAGTGATGCATCAAAACTGGGATTGGGATGTGTGTTAATGCAACATGGAAAAGTCATTGCCTATGCGTCCCGACAATTGAAGACCCATGAAAGAAATTACCCCACTCATGACTTGGAATTAGCCGCTGTGATTTTTGCTTTAAAGATCTGGCGACATTATTTGTATGGAGTGTCTTGTGAAGTTTTTACTGATCATAAGAGTTTAAAATACATCTTCACGCAAAAAGAACTGAACATGAGGCAGAGGAGGTGGTTAGAACTGATGAAGGATTATGATATTACTATTCAATACCACCCTGGGAAGGCCAATGTTGTAACGCCCCGATTCCACGAATACGGGGTCGTCACTGCAACGTATATACGTAAGTCCGAAGTACCTTCCCGTATATACGCTAAGCATCAGTACAGATAAGAATCAGAGTACGGAAGCATATGGTGCATTATACATTCCAACACATATATATATACAATCACAGAGTTATCACCAGAGGTGATGAATATTACAATAATAATACATCACAGATATGCGCAAATGCGAGAGTACAAGAGATATACATATATGAACAGCATAAAAGGGCGCTCACGTACAAGTATACAAGGAAATGTACAAGTATGAATAGAAAAAGGGCACTCACGAGTTTGCTAAGAGGAAACTCGAGAGGCATACAGGGGGCCTGGAAGGATGTGGCCCTGGACGGTCGGCTGGAGATCCACGCTACCGCTGCGCCACTCTGAGCAGTAACGGGGGACATCCACTCGCTCCAAACTCCATGACCTGGACATGAGAATCCAGGGGAGTCAGTGAAACTCCCAAGGTGAGTAGGAATATGGATGCCAGGTGGCGAGTCAGGAGGAGCACAAGTGTCAAGTACAGAAGGCAGGAGGGTTAGAACACAAATGAAGTATATAAGAAATGATATCAAGTAGGAAATACTCAGGAGGCAGGTAGGTTAGAGCAGGCATGAACAGGTATGGCATAATAATCATAAAATAGGAAATCCGAATAAAACCAATACAACAGATATAGTAAGGCACATCACAGATTCATAGCCGTTTAAGTTGCAGGCTTTAGTATGCGTTCCATTCCACATACCTCTACTTACAACTTAAAGAGCCGATTATTATGACACTTTATTATTACTCGTCTTACCCTGATATCTAGCTATGTGAACTAGCGTCCCAACGCACATAGATCCATATCCGAGTAAAACAAGGTTGTTATTGGAAACTAGCGGGGGTATCAACGAACTATGTTTACAGTGGGTCCCGTGCATGCCCGGGACCACGGTCCAGGATTGTTCCGTTGCATGAAAACGGAAGCCAGCCGCAAGGCTAAACAGGAGGGACTTATGTATGCCCTTATCATGATGGTACCAGTAATGAGGGAGCCAGCTCTCCCCTCGGTCTCCTGGAGGCCCACAGGTCAGACCGGAACATGTAGTTGCACAACATTCCTAAAAGCCACTGTAAACACGAACACATATTGATATCCGCATGTTTCCCCGACCCAATACAAGTTGGTCCTTTTTAGGATTCATTAGTTTAATTATCACTTTACGGGAAAAACAGGAGATGGACATGATCAGGAATCAGGAGTACGTAAGAACTATATAGTCAGGTCACTGCATATAAAGCAGGAATACAAGTCACTGATCATGATACAGGATAATAAGGTAAGGTTCCCGTAAAGGTGATAATCACAAGTCAAGTATATCATGCTGGGTGTCAAGTGATAGCATGACAGGGTGATGATATTTAGTAAACAACCAAGCATATCAAAGGATTGATAATAGTCGGGTTAAGTCATGGCAAGAGATCAATAATAGTCAGGGCAAGTCATAGCATAACTAAAGGGTCTTGCCAAATAGTAGCATGGCAGGTGGTCAGGTAATAACATACTAAATGGTCAGGTGATATACATGTGTTAAATAGAAGCATGCAACTGACAGGTCAGAGTAATGACAAGTGGTAACATGGAAGTGACTCAAAGTCCAACGACCACGAAGGGTCGGCCACGCATGGTATATGATGAAGAAACAAGCATATCATAAGCAAGGCACAAGCACAAGATGAAGCTACCATAACACAAGCAATTGTAATGCAATACATGAATATGGAAATAAGAAGCGAAATACTTATCGTCCCGGCGAAACGGGATATCAAATAGAGAAGAGCGAAGAGCGAGACTACTCGCCTAAACCACCAATATGCCAAAAGATCCAAAATCCACGGAAGCTCGGGATGCGCCACAAACCTGATATAAACATGTAGAGAGAAGGGGAGAGAGAAAGAGAGAAGGGAAGATGATGTTTGTCAAGTGACAAGTCAAGTAATACATATCAAGTAACGAGTCATGAAGTACAAGATACAAATACATGAACCAAGTATAAGATCCAAAGTTAAGAAGATAAGCAACTATAACAGACAGCCAATAATTAGTCGACTGGGTGGACAGGGTAGTCGACTAATAGAGGGGTTAGTCGACTAGGAAGATGGGGTAGTCGACTAATACTGTGATCCAGAGAGTTGGATTTCTGTTTCAGGAAAAGGTTAGTCGACTAGGGTCATATGGGTAGTCGACTAACAGACATGACAAGTCGACTAACAGTTATGTTAAGTCGACTAAATCTGAGATACAGAGAGTTAAGGTTTCTGGTTCAGGAAAGGTTAGTCGACTAGGGTCAAGGGTGTAGTCGACTAATACTGTGTTTCCAGAAAGGCTACGTTTCAACTAAGGGTTTCTAGTCGACTAATCTATAGGTCTAGTCGACTAATCGTGGGAAACAGCAAACAGAACAGATTTTCTAGGGTTTTGTTTGATGGCTAAATAATCATGGATTTGAAGACACAATTGAACATGATAGATAAACTTAAGTATACTAAGAATTAATCAAGCCTTGGTGATGAAAATTACTCACATGGATTGGTTGATTGGAAGAGGATGATGAAGAGGAAGAAGATGGGTTTGGTGTTGGTGAGGATTCTTGAGGAGGAAGGAGATGGAGGAGTTGTTGGTGATGTTGGTGAGAAGAAGCGGTGGCCGGAGCTCGGGGTCTCTCGCCGGCGTCGTGGTGGCCGGAGGCGCCGGTGGAGATGCGGTGGTCACCAAGGGAGAGGAGGAAGAAGAAGTGAAGAGAAGTGATGAAGTGAAAAAAGAAATGAAATGGGAAAGGAAAGGTATTTATGGTTTTGGGTTTTATGAAGGAGATGCAAATAATTAAAAGAGAGGGGGTTTTTGTAAAGTGGGGAGGTGAGGTGAGTGTCCTTCTCTTGGCCACTTGGCCGGCCATGGGAGAGAGAGAGAAAGAGAGATGGAAGTGAGTGGAAGTTGGTGGAAGTGTGTGGAGAGGAAAAATAGGAATTTGGAAAATAGGAAAAGCTTGGCTTGTGGAGGAAGGAAAAGAATTAAAGGAAAAAGGAAAAAGGAAAAGAAATTATAATGAGAAGATACTTTCTTGGGAAGAAGATGAAAATAATGGAAGTGGCGGATTCCCGGGATTCAGTTGCGGATGCGGAAATCTTTCGGGAAAACACCGGAATCGTCCGAAATTCAAGTATCTCGGAACGACCCGAAATAATTACCAAAAATCAAGAATATTAAACTAAGAATTATAGTGAAATCCGTTTTAAGAAATACTTTATAGTTTTAAAACTAAAAATCCCGGAATCAGTTACCTACCGACTCCGATGGAATTTTCATAAAATCATAAAATCCTCAGAAAAAGAATGTAGGTAGAAAATATGATTCTAAGGAATAAAGCCTAAAGGACCATCATGGAATTCCAAACTGTTTGAGAATTAAAAATCCAGGAATCGGTCAGCGGCACTGGCCGACACCGGTTTTGAAGACTTTCATTTTAATTCCAAAAAAATCTAGAAAATCATAGAAAATATATAATATTGGAAAATGATATTTAAAACTAAAATCGGTCAATTCTAATTATCAGAATGTCTAAATCGAGTAATACTCTAGGATCGGGCCTTCGGTTCAGACTAGGGCTGACTCCGAATCCACGAATCCAAATCCAAGACAAAACAGTCATATAAGGAATTCATAATACAGAATAAATACAGGAAACAAATCGAAAAAATGCGACCGAAAATCTGAATACGCAACTAAGTACGTATTCCGGGAACGGGGTATTACAATCCACCCACCTTACAAAAAATTGCGTCCTCGCAATTTCGTTAAGGGGTAAATTGAATACAAAGGGGACAGCGGTGGAATTTATACCAATTAAGATATGAAGCACTAGAGGTAGGGCTCTCAAGTCGACTGAACAATGATCATCCTCCGCACTTCCGGCTGTATAAATCTTTAGAATAATGCTGAATAATACTGTTGATGTCGTGGCTGTGCAATAAATGAGCCAGAATACCGAAGATAAAGAAAACCCTGATAGTCCTGAGCATAATAAAGAAGACCGATAATTAAGAATCCCGAATACCAGGCACCAATCACTCTGAAAGAATATCCGTAGAGAATGTAGAATATCTGTAGAGAATGCCGACTACTGTATTGTGAAAGATAGCCAGATCAAGATCGATCTGGAGAATACCAAGCTTCATAGAATTCACCGAAGAGATCACATAATAGCTTCATGCAGAACCAGCCACTACCTCTCTAGTCTAGTCATATCTTAAGATAGTATAAGGCTTCATAAAACCAAAACAGGGAAGGGATATGGAAAGGATTTAGGAATCAAAGGAAGGATGGTCAAGAAATAGATAACTCTGCACTTGTAGTTGGAATGTATAACCAAGACTCAAGTATTCCAGTTGCAAATTTCTTTACCATTAATTTGCCCTCTGGACGTACTGAGGAAGTTAGAGCCTAAGCTCTGATACCATCCTGTAACGCCCCGATTCCACGAATACGGGGTCGTCACTGCAACGTATATACGTAAGTCCGAAGTACCTTCCCGTATATACGCTAAGCATCAGTACAGACAAGAATCAGAGTACGGAAGCATATGGTGCATTATACATTCCAACACATATATATATACAATCACAGAGTTATCACCAGAGGTGATGAATATTACAATAATAATACATCACAGATATGCGCAAATGCGAGAGTACAAGAGATATACATATATGAACAGCATAAAAGGGCGCTCACATACAAGTATACAAGGAAATGTACAAGTATGAATAGAAAAAGGGCACTCACGAGTTTGCTAAGAGGAAACTCGAGAGGCATACAGGGGGCCTGGAAGGATGTGGCCCTGGACGGTCGGCTGGAGATCCACGCTACCGCTGCGCCACTCTGAGCAGTAACGGGGGACATCCACTCGCTCCAAACTCCATGACCTGGACATGAGAATCCAGGGGAGTCAGTGAAACTCCCCAGGCGAGTAGGAATATGGATGCCAGGTGGCGAGTCAGGAGGAGCACAAGTGTCAAGTACAGAAGGCAGGAGGGTTAGAACACAAATGAAGTATATAAGAAATGATATCAAGTAGGAAATACTCAGGAGACA
Organism: Agave tequilana; assembly: GCA_038442645.1. Lineage (NCBI taxonomy): Eukaryota > Viridiplantae > Streptophyta > Magnoliopsida > Asparagales > Asparagaceae > Agave > Agave tequilana. Next base: position 251,969 of record JAVJIF010031906.1, on the reverse strand, counting down.
GGTAGGTTAGAGCAGGCATGAACAGGTATGGCATAATAATCATAAAACAGGAAATCCGAATAAAACCAATACAACAGATATAGTAAGGCACATCACAGATTCATAGCCGTTTAAGTTGCAGGCTTTAGTATGCGTCCAATTCCACATACCTCTACTTACAACTTAAAGAGCCGATTATTATGACACTTTATTATTACTCGTCTTACCCTGATATCTAGCTATGTGAACTAGCGTCCCAACGCACATAGATCCATATCCGAGTAAAACATGGTTGTTATTGGAAACTAGCGGGGGTATCAACGAACTATGTTTACAGTGGGTCCCGTGCATGCCCGGGACCACGGTCCAGGATTGTTCCGTTGCATGGAAACGGAAGCCAGCCGCAAGGCTAAACAGGAGGGACTTATGTATGCCCTTATCATGATGGTACCAGTAATGAGGGAGCCAGCTCTCCCCTCGGTCCCCTGGAGGCCCACAGGTCAGACCGGAACATGTAGTTGCACAACATTCCTAAAAGCCACTGTAAACACGAACACATATTGATATTCGCATGTTTCCCCCGACCCAATACAAGTTGGTCCTTTTTAGGATTCATTAGTTTAATTATCACTTTACGGGAAAAACAGGAGATGGACATGATCAGGAATCAGGAGTACGTAAGAACTATATAGTCAGGTCACTGCATATAAAGCAGGAATACAAGTCACTGATCATGATACAGGATAATAAGGTAAGGTTCCCATAAAGGTGATAATCACAAGTCAAGTATATCATGCTGGGTGTCAAGTGATAGCATGACAGGGTGATGATATTTAGTAAACAACCAAGCATATCAAAGGATTGATAATAGTCGGGTTAAGTCATGGCAAGAGATCAATAATAGTCAGGGCAAGTCATAGCATAACTAAAGGGTCTTGCCAAATAGTAGCATGGCAGGTGGTCAGGTAATAACATACTAAATGGTCAGGTGATATACATGTGTTAAATAGAAGCATGCAACTGACAGGTCAGAGTAATGACAAGTGGTAACATGGAAGTGACTCAAAGTCCAACGACCACGAAGGGTCGGCCACGCATGGTATATGATGAAGAAACAAGCATATCATAAGCAAGGCACAAGCACAAGATGAAGCTACCATAACACAAGCAATTGTAATGCAATACATGAATATGGAAATAAGAAGCGAAATACTTATCGTCCCGGCGAAACGGGATATCAAATAGAGAAGAGCGAAGAGCGAGACTACTCGCCTAAACCACCAATATGCCAAAAGATCCAAAATCCACGGAAGCTCGGGATGCGCCACAAACCTGATATAAACATGTAGAGAGAAGGGGAGAGAGAAAGAGAGAAGGGAAGATGATGTTTGTCAAGTGACAAGTCAAGTAATACATATCAAGTAACGAGTCATGAAGTACAAGATACAAATACATGAACCAAGTATAAGATCCAAAGTTAAGAAGATAAGCAACTATAACAGACAGCCAATAATTAGTCGACTGGGTGGACAGGGTAGTCGACTAATAGAGGGGTTAGTCGACTAGGAAGATGGGGTAGTCGACTAATACTGTGATCCAGAGAGTTGGATTTCTGTTTCAGGAAAAGGTTAGTCGACTAGGGTCATATGGGTAGTCGACTAACAGACATGACAAGTCGACTAACAGTTATGTTAAGTCGACTAAATCTGAGATACAGAGAGTTAAGGTTTCTGGTTCAGGAAAGGTTAGTCGACTAGGGTCAAGGGTGTAGTCGACTAATACTGTGTTTCCAGAAAGGCTACGTTTCAACTAAGGGTTTCTAGTCGACTAATCTATAGGTCTAGTCGACTAATCGTGGGAAACAGCAAACAGAACAGATTTTCTAGGGTTTTGTTTGATGGCTAAATAATCATGGATTTGAAGACACAATTGAACATGATAGATAAACTTAAGTATACTAAGAATTAATCAAGCCTTGGTGATGAAAATTACTCACATGGATTGGTTGATTGGAAGAGGATGATGAAGAGGAAGAAGATGGGTTTGGTGTTGGTGAGGATTCTTGAGGAGGAAGGAGATGGAGGAGTTGTTGGTGATGTTGGTGAGAAGAAGCGGTGGCCGGAGCTCGGGGTCTCTCGCCGGCGTCGTGGTGGCCGGAGGCGCCGGTGGAGATGCGGTGGTCACCAAGGGAGAGGAGGAAGAAGAAGTGAAGAGAAGTGATGAAGTGAAAAAAGAAATGAAATGGGAAAGGAAAGGTATTTATGGTTTTGGGTTTTATGAAGGAGATGCAAATAATTAAAAGAGAGGGGGGTTTTTGTAAAGTGGGGAGGTGAGGTGAGTGTCCTTCTCTTGGCCACTTGGCCGGCCATGGGAGAGAGAGAGAAAGAGAGATGGAAGTGAGTGGAAGTTGGTGGAAGTGTGTGGAGAGGAAAAATAGGAATTTTGGAAAATAGGAAAAGCTTGGCTTGTGGAGGAAGGAAAAGAATTAAAGGAAAAAGAAAAAGGAAAAGAAATTATAATGAGAAGATACTTTCTTGGAAAGAAGATGAAAATAATGGAAGTGGCGGATTCCCGGGATTCAGTTGCGGATGCGGAAATCTTTCGGGAAAACACCGGAATCGTCCGAAATTCAAGTATCTCGGAACGACCCGAAATAATTACCAAAAATCAAGAATATTAAACTAAGAATTATAGTGAAATCCGTTTTAAGAAATACTTTATAGTTTTAAAACTAAAAATCCCGGAATCAGTTACCTACCGACTCCGATGGAATTTTCATAAAATCATAAAATCCTCAGAAAAAGAATGTAGGTAGAAAATATGATTCTAAGGAATAAAGCCTAAAGGACCATCATGGAATTCCAAACTGTTTGAGAATTAAAAATCCAGGAATCGGTCAGCGGCACTGGCCGACACCGGTTTTGAAGACTTTCATTTTAATTCCAAAAAAATCTAGAAAATCATAGAAAATATATAATATTGGAAAATGATATTTAAAACTAAAATCGGTCAATTCTAATTATCAGAATGTCTAAATCGAGTAATACTCTAGGATCGGGCCTTCGGTTCAGACTAGGGCTGACTCCGAATCCACGAATCCAAATCCAAGACAAAACAGTCATATAAGGAATTCATAATACAGAATAAATACAGGAAACAAATCGAAAAAATGCGACCGAAAATCTGAATACGCAACTAAGTACGTATTCCGGGAACGGGGTATTACAATCCACCCACCTTACAAAAAATTGCGTCCTCGCAATTTCGTTAAGGGGTAAATTGAATACAAAGGGGACAGCGGTGGAATTTATACCAATTAAGATATGAAGCACTAGAGGTAGGGCTCTCAAGTCGACTGAACAATGATCATCCTCCGCACTTCCGGCTGTATAAATCTTTAGAATAATGCTGAATAATACTGTTGATGTCGTGGCTGTGCAATAAATGAGCCAGAATACCGAAGATAAAGAAAACCCTGATAGTCCTGAGCATAATAAAGAAGACCGATAATTAAGAATCCCGAATACCAGGCACCAATCACTCTGAAAGAATATCCGTAGAGAATGTAGAATATCTGTAGAGAATGCCGACTACTGTATTGTGAAAGATAGCCAGATCAAGATCGATCTGGAGAATACCAAGCTTCATAGAATTCACCGAAGAGATCACATAATAGCTTCATGCAGAACCAGCCACTACCTCTCTAGTCTAGTCATATCTTAAGATAGTATAAGGCTTCATAAAACCAAAACAGGGAAGGGATATGGAAAGGATTTAGGAATCAAAGGAAGGATGGTCAAGAAATAGATAACTCTGCACTTGTAGTTGGAATGTATAACCAAGACTCAAGTATTCCAGTTGCAAATTTCTTTACCATTAATTTGCCCTCTGGACGTACTGAGGAAGTTAGAGCCTAAGCTCTGATACCATCCTGTAACGCCCCGATTCCACGAATACGGGTCGTCACTGCAACGTATATACGTAAGTCCGAAGTACCTTCCCGTATATACGCTAAGCATCAGTACAGACAAGAATCAGAGTACGGAAGCATATGGTGCATTATACATTCCAACACATATATATATACAATCACAGAGTTATCACCAGAGGTGATGAATATTACAATAATAATACATCACAGATATGCGCAAATGCGAGAGTACAAGAGATATACATATATGAACAGCATAAAAGGGCGCTCACATACAAGTATACAAGGAAATGTACAAGTATGAATAGAAAAAGGGCACTCACGAGTTTGCTAAGAGGAAACTCGAGAGGCATACAGGGGGCCTGGAAGGATGTGGCCCTGGACGGTCGGCTGGAGATCCACGCTACCGCTGCGCCACTCTGAGCAGTAACGGGGGACATCCACTCGCTCCAAACTCCATGACCTGGACATGAGAATCCAGGGGAGTCAGTGAAACTCCCCAGGCGAGTAGGAATATGGATGCCAGGTGGCGAGTCAGGAGGAGCACAAGTGTCAAGTACAGAAGGCAGGAGGGTTAGAACACAAATGAAGTATATAAGAAATGATATCAAGTAGGAAATACTCAGGAGACAGGTAGGTTAGAGCAGGCATGAACAGGTATGGCATAATAATCATAAAACAGGAAATCCGAATAAAACCAATACAACAGATATAGTAAGGCACATCACAGATTCATAGCCGTTTAAGTTGCAGGCTTTAGTATGCGTCCAATTCCACATACCTCTACTTACAACTTAAAGAGCCGATTATTATGACACTTTATTATTACTCGTCTTACCCTGATATCTAGCTATGTGAACTAGCGTCCCAACGCACATAGATCCATATCCGAGTAAAACATGGTTGTTATTGGAAACTAGCGGGGGTATCAACGAACTATGTTTACAGTGGGTCCCGTGCATGCCCGGGACCACGGTCCAGGATTGTTCCGTTGCATGGAAACGGAAGCCAGCCGCAAGGCTAAACAGGAGGGACTTATGTATGCCCTTATCATGATGGTACCAGTAATGAGGGAGCCAGCTCTCCCCTCGGTCCCCTGGAGGCCCACAGGTCAGACCGGAACATGTAGTTGCACAACATTCCTAAAAGCCACTGTAAACACGAACACATATTGATATTCGCATGTTTCCCCCGACCCAATACAAGTTGGTCCTTTTTAGGATTCATTAGTTTAATTATCACTTTACGGGAAAAACAGGAGATGGACATGATCAGGAATCAGGAGTACGTAAGAACTATATAGTCAGGTCACTGCATATAAAGCAGGAATACAAGTCACTGATCATGATACAGGATAATAAGGTAAGGTTCCCATAAAGGTGATAATCACAAGTCAAGTATATCATGCTGGGTGTCAAGTGATAGCATGACAGGGTGATGATATTTAGTAAACAACCAAGCATATCAAAGGATTGATAATAGTCGGGTTAAGTCATGGCAAGAGATCAATAATAGTCAGGGCAAGTCATAGCATAACTAAAGGGTCTTGCCAAATAGTAGCATGGCAGGTGGTCAGGTAATAACATACTAAATGGTCAGGTGATATACATGTGTTAAATAGAAGCATGCAACTGACAGGTCAGAGTAATGACAAGTGGTAACATGGAAGTGACTCAAAGTCCAACGACCACGAAGGGTCGGCCACGCATGGTATATGATGAAGAAACAAGCATATCATAAGCAAGGCACAAGCACAAGATGAAGCTACCATAACACAAGCAATTGTAATGCAATACATGAATATGGAAATAAGAAGCGAAATACTTATCGTCCCGGCGAAACGGGATATCAAATAGAGAAGAGCGAAGAGCGAGACTACTCGCCTAAACCACCAATATGCCAAAAGATCCAAAATCCACGGAAGCTCGGGATGCGCCACAAACCTGATATAAACATGTAGAGAGAAGGGGAGAGAGAAAGAGAGAAGGGAAGATGATGTTTGTCAAGTGACAAGTCAAGTAATACATATCAAGTAACGAGTCATGAAGTACAAGATACAAATACATGAACCAAGTATAAGATCCAAAGTTAAGAAGATAAGCAACTATAACAGACAGCCAATAATTAGTCGACTGGGTGGACAGGGTAGTCGACTAATAGAGGGGTTAGTCGACTAGGAAGATGGGGTAGTCGACTAATACTGTGATCCAGAGAGTTGGATTTCTGTTTCAGGAAAAGGTTAGTCGACTAGGGTCATATGGGTAGTCGACTAACAGACATGACAAGTCGACTAACAGTTATGTTAAGTCGACTAAATCTGAGATACAGAGAGTTAAGGTTTCTGGTTCAGGAAAGGTTAGTCGACTAGGGTCAAGGGTGTAGTCGACTAATACTGTGTTTCCAGAAAGGCTACGTTTCAACTAAGGGTTTCTAGTCGACTAATCTATAGGTCTAGTCGACTAATCGTGGGAAACAGCAAACAGAACAGATTTTCTAGGGTTTTGTTTGATGGCTAAATAATCATGGATTTGAAGACACAATTGAACATGATAGATAAACTTAAGTATACTAAGAATTAATCAAGCCTTGGTGATGAAAATTACTCACATGGATTGGTTGATTGGAAGAGGATGATGAAGAGGAAGAAGATGGGTTTGGTGTTGGTGAGGATTCTTGAGGAGGAAGGAGATGGAGGAGTTGTTGGTGATGTTGGTGAGAAGAAGCGGTGGCCGGAGCTCGGGGTCTCTCGCCAGCGTCGTGGTGGCCGGAGGCGCCGGTGGAGATGCGGTGGTCACCAAGGGAGAGGAGGAAGAAGAAGTGAAGAGAAGTGATGAAGTGAAAAAAAGAAATGAAATGGGAAAGGAAAGGTATTTATGGTTTTGGGTTTTATGAAGGAGATGCAAATAATTAAAAGAGAGGGGGTTTTTGTAAAGTGGGGAGGTGAGGTGAGTGTCCTTCTCTTGGCCACTTGGCCGGCCATGGGAGAGAGAGAGAAAGAGAGATGGAAGTGAGTGGAAGTTGGTGGAAGTGTGTGGAGAGGAAAAATAGGAATTTTGGAAAATAGGAAAAGCTTGGCTTGTGGAGGAAGGAAGAGAATTAAAGGAAAAAGGAAAAAGGAAAAGAAATTATAATGAGAAGATACTTTCTTGGGAAAGAAGATGAAAATAATGGAAGTGGCGGATTCCCGGGATTCAGTTGCGGATGCGGAAATCTTTCGGGAAAACACCGGAATCGTCCGAAATTCAAGTATCTCGGAACGACCCGAAATAATTACCAAAAATCAAGAATATTAAACTAAGAATTATAGTGAAATCCGTTTTAAGAAATACTTTATAGTTTTAAAACTAAAAATCCCGGAATCAGTTACCTACCGACTCCGATGGAATTTTCATAAAATCATAAAATCCTCAGAAAAAGAATGTAGGTAGAAAATATGATTCTAAGGAATAAAGCCTAAAGGACCATCATGGAATTCCAAACTGTTTGAGAATTAAAAATCCAGGAATCGGTCAGCGGCACTGGCCGACACCGGTTTTGAAGACTTTCATTTTAATTCCAGAAAAATCTAGAAAATCATAGAAAATATATAATATTGGAAAATGATATTTAAAACTAAAATCGGTCAATTCTAATTATCAGAATGTCTAAATCGAGTAATACTCTAGGATCGGGCCTTCGGTTCAGATTAGGGCTGACTCCGAATCCAAATCCAAGACAAAACAGTCATATAAGGAATTCATAATACAGAATAAATACAGGAAACAAATCGAAAAAATGCGACCGAAAATCTGAATACGCAACTAAGTACGTATTCCGGGAACGGGGTATTACAAATGTGGTGGCCGATGCTTTGAGCCGGAATCAGGAGGGACCCTGGCCGCTTTGATGACTCGTCAAACAAGAATATTAAGGGATCTAGAAGAAATGCAAATAGAAGTACGAGTCATTGATCCTTCTAATTCTGAGTATCAACTGAATCAAGTAAGTATTCAAATTAATCTATACGACAAGATCAAAGAGGCCCAACAAGGAGATACTCAAATAAAGAAGATTATGAAGAAAGTGCAAGAAGGAGAACTCAAGGAGTTTCATATAGAAGGTGATGTGCTGCGGCTTGGACGCAGATTATGTGTGCCAGATGTAGCAGAGATCAAAGAAGAAATAATGAAGGAGGCTCATAGTACACCTTATACAGCTCATCCGGAAGCACAAAAATGTATCAAGATCTGCGACATAACTTCTGGTGGGAAGGAATGAAGGTAGACATTTCAAATTTTGTCCACAAGTGTTTAGTCTGTCAACAAGTGAAGGCGGAACATAAGAAGCCCCCAGGTTTGTTAGTGCCTTTATCTATTCCCAATGGAAGTGGAGTCAAATTGCTATGGATTTCGTCACTGAACTTCCTCGGACGTCCCAAGGACTGGATACAGTCTGGGTAGTGGTAGACAGACTTACTAAATCTGCTCATTTTCTGCCTATCCGGATCAATTATTCAATGGAAAGACTGGCTCAGGTATATGTCCGAGAGATAATTAGATTACATGGAGTACCTGAATCCATTGTATCAGATCGGGACCCAAGATTTCAATCCAGATTTTGGAGAAGCTTGTCCAAAGCTATGGGCACTAAATTACAACTCAGTACAGCAGCCCACCCCCAAACGGATGGACAGTCAGAAAGGACCATTCAAATATTGGAAGATATGTTGAGAACTTGTGTGCTAGATTTTGGGGGAAGTTGGGACAACTATTTACCCTTAGTGGAGTTTGCTTATAATAATAGTTATCAGTCCACTATCGGTATGCCTCCATTTGAAGCATTATATGGGAGGAGGTGTAAATCACCAATCTGTTGGGAGGAAGTTGGGGATAGAAGACTGTTCGTCCCTGATGTAATTCAAGAGACTACTGAGAAGATCAAGCTAATCAAGGAAAGGATGAAAGCAGCCCAGAGTAGACAGAAAGCTTATGTAGACAATCGTCGCAGACCACTGGAGTTCGAGGTAGGGGATAGTGTTTTTCTGAAGGTATCTCTAATAAAGGGGGTGAGACGTACCGGTGGTAAGAACAAATTAGCTCCTAGATATGTAGGTCCGTTTGAGATACTGGATAAAATTGGACCGGTTGCTTACCGTTTGGCCCTACCCCCTGCCTTAGAAAGGATGCACAATGTATTTCATGTATCTCAGCTGAGGAAGTATGTGCCCGATCCTGATCACGTCATCTCCTATGAACCCCTGCATATACTAGAAGACATGTCTTACGCGGAAGAACCAGTACAAATTCTTGATCGCAAGGAAAAGCAATTGAGAAACAAAAATATTTCCTTGGTCAAGGTCTTATGGAGAAATCAAACAAAGAAGAAGCCACTTGGGAACGGGAAGAGGAGATAAGAAAGGCCTATCCACATTTGTTCCAAGGTACGTTAAGTTTCGAGGACGAAACTTCCATAAGGAGGGTAGAATGTAACACTTGCCTTAATTAAAGCATTACTTTTCCTAAATAATCATACCCTAAAGAGGCAATAGGAATTAGTATGCATGCATGATACCTTAGTTAAGTCATGTGTATTATATGTGTATGTATAAACAAGTGTATACATAAGTATTTATACATTCATGTATATAGGTATAAGAATACCCCCCACATATGGTCAACTTACCACCATCCCCACCATGCTTGTACCTCATGGAGAGGGGAGAGAGGCATGGAGCTTGGCATAGGGCATGGAGTAGAGTAGACTTGATGGGATGTATAGGGGACACATGGCACATTATTATGGAGAGTTAGAGGCTATAAATAGAGGGGGGTTGAAGAGGATTAAACCATTTGGTTAAAAACTCTCTCTCTTCACAAACTCCCTCCCTCTCTTTTCTTTCCAGCAGCAGCAAAGCAGCAGCAGCTGCAGCAGCAAAGCAGCAGCAGCAAAGGAGCAGCAGCAGCAGCAGTTAAAAGCAGCAGCAACAACAGCTAAAGGCAGCAGCAAAACAGCCCCAAAACAGCCCGAATCTACAGCCAAAAACCAGCAAAATCATACCACTTCCAAGGGTGAGTAGAACATGTTAATCTCAATAACATGATGAGTAGAATGAAGTAGGAAATGAACTAAAACGTAAGAGATAAACAAGTACTTGACATTATGAATATTTTTGGGATCATGCATAGTTTGTGATATCAAGAGATGCTAGCTACCTCATAAAGATTCATGTGTTTTCAATTCCGCAAGTACTTACTACTTTTGTTTATGAATCCATGATATTATTATATGTCTTGCATATTGATATTATATGATGGTATGATGTGTTGGAGGAAGGGACCGGGTTGAACCGGAGGCGTAGAAGGGGAGATTATATATTGTATGTGATGGAGGAAGGGACCGGGTTGAACCGGAGGCGTAGAAGGGGAGATTTTACGGAGGAAGGGACCGGGTTGAACCGGAGGCGTAGAAGGGGAGATTATGTTGTATGTATATGGATATTACTAAGATAGAAATCCTATGATATAATCATACATAAATCCTTAATATTTAATCTGGGATCACTTCTTAACAGGCAATTTCTATGTAGGGTAGTCGACTTGGTCCCTGGGATAGTCGACTATAAGTGTGATAATTAGGCAGATAAACTGCTGGATAGCAGGATTAGTTGACTACATACAGACTGTAGTCGACTAATCCCAGATACAGAGAGCAAACAGAAAGTTAACAATCTGTTTTGGATAGAATTAGTCGACTACAGTCGACTTACTAGTCAACTAATATATTGGATTAGTCGACTATACCAGGAGGGTAGTCGACTATAGGTGACATACCGAGAGTAACACAACTTTTGACCCAGAATTAGTCGACTATAGGGGACCTTCAAGTCGACTAGTACTTGACCAAGTCGACTACACCAGGAAGGGTAGTCGACTACATAAATCCCTGGCTGCTAGTAGAGAAGCAGATACGTGTGTAGCAGAGTTAGTCGACTATAGCTTCAAAATTAGTCGACTTACAGTTAGTCTTAGTCGACTATAGGGTGGTCTAGTCGACTAGGAAGGCCTTGTTACTGTGTTCTGATTTGGTTTCTGGCTAATTATAAGATTTTATAAAAATAATACAATGACACACATGTAAACCGGATAATTTAGTCATGTAGACCTACTTGATTAGGCATACTTAAATATTGTTTTACTCACTGAGTCGTCAAGCTCACTCTATTCTAACTCCACCTACAGGTTTGGACAAGGGCAAGGGACCCGCTTAAGGGCAATTGCGCGGGCAATCATCACCGGAACCACTGTTTTAGAAGTTACTTTTGTTATGTATATGATTTTGTATAAACATGCGTACTTTAGCTGGGTATCACCCTTGACTTGTAATTTTTAAAGGACCTGGTATTGGACTCTAACTGTGTATGTATATATATCCTGATATGGTAATTATAGACTGTGTTTCTTATAGATTTTCGAACCATGGTGTTAACATGATAAGTCTCCATGTTATCTTAGTAGAAATTCTGATGTATAGTGAAGAGTTCTGATGATTATATTTGAAGTATTATACCTTGATGGGCCCCACGTTTGGATTATACGAGATGATTGTGATTAAATGGAAAATTTTTACTGGGACCACCGTTACAATAAGTATATAATAAGCAGCAGAGTATATAACCATGTAAGCAGTAGAAATCTATAAACAGGTCATCTTTTAATACCATCACTACCTAACCGGTTATCATCAGGTCATGTCTCTAATCGTATCCAGTGTATATAATATAAAATGTTATCTATTGGTGACATGATAGAAGTGAACATGCTAGTGGCGACGTGATAGACGTGTACAGGCAGATGGGCCTATGCAGTGTAATCACTATACGGTGTGGTGTATATACAGTAGTGATGTCTGCTCTACAGAAAGCATCATATATGCAATGCAGAACATGCGTCGTATGCCATGCAATGCAGAACATGCGTCATATGCCATCATAGACAGTATAACATATGCCAGGTAAAGTAACAAGTATACAGGTAACATGATATCGGATACAGTAGCATGAACAATAACAAGATAGCATACATGTACCAGGCATGTCATGTGATTTATACAATAGTAGCAATCAGTACCATCTGATATTTTAATCAATCTCTTCCAGTGTCCCATACCACTGGCGGTTCATACTGGAGCCCGCACTCCAGTCGAACCCATCCGGACATAGCCTACGGGTACCATTATCCAAACGAGAGAGTGACCAAATAACAAGTGTTCCCGACGTCACTATTGTGTATACTGTTTTATTATGTTAATTGGAAACCCATGGTCGAGGAGTTCTTATCAGGTAAGTGTATCCCGTGCATACCCGGGATCACGGCCTTTATCAAACCCCTGGCTGCTAAGACCAGAGCCCTCCGCTAAGAGGGGAACAATAATCAAGTAACAAGAGCTCATGGAGCAATTGGTAGGTAGCACTACCATCCCCTGCAGTGGGAGAACAATATGGATCCAGTACATCACCCGATAAGATCTAATCAACCGTCAAGTCTCCCCCATACACAAGTTAACTTTATGACCTAATACGTCAAGTATACAATGTAACAAAAACAACTACTGTACATGATACGGGTAACATGATAACTGGACCAGAGCTCTGTTGATAGCATAGAACAATATAACGAGAAACGGGAACAATATAACAGGAATAATATAACAGGAAACGGGAACAATATAATGCGGGAACAATATAACGGGAACAATAGATGTGGGATTCCACACATCGCATATTAACAGCTCTCATGTCCAGTATCGGGAATATCCGTATCAGTAACAGTAACAATCATATAACATGACTACGGTACTATGGAACAATAATACATGTAGTATGAACGGGAATCCATATGACAAGAATAAAGAAACCATACATGCATGTGTAACAATGATATGCTGAGAATCCATATAACGATGATAAGAACCATGAATATGACATGCGGTAGTCCGTGCATTGGTATATCTGTGTACTAATGAAACATCTATGTAACGCCCCAATCCCGCAGGTACGGGGACGTTATGGCGACGTACATACGCGAGGTGAAAACAACCTCACGCGTACGTTAAGCCTCAGTACAGGACATAACCTCAATATACACAGGAGTTCCAGCAGGACATAAGTACAAGAATACCTACAGAAAGGGTGAGCGATCATAACAAATATATAAACAGGGATAAATAAGATAACAGGAACAAAGCATAAAGATACCTATAAAGGAATCCCGATGGTAAAGTCTACTATGTGAATCCAATGAACTAACTGCCCGAACGATAACTCGGATCTCCAACCTGGGCACGCAAACCCAGGGTCGTCAGAAAGCGACCTAGTGAGTGGTAAAATGAAGGAGGAGGTAGTAATATATACAATAGTAATACAAGCACGATACATATATATAATACATGATGTGGGACTAGTGATACCATATGATAAGGATATAATAAGTAGTAGAAATAGATAAACATGTCATCTTTTATTATCATCACTACCTTACCGGTTATCATCGGGTCATGTTTATAGTTGTATCCAGTTTATAAAATGATGTTGTCTAGTGGTGACATGATATAAGTGAACATGCAGGTGGGCATATGCAATATGAACATGCAGGTGGGCATATGTAATATGAACATGCAGGTGAGCATATGCAATATAACCATCATACGGTGTCGTGCATATACAGTCATGATGTCTGCAAGGAATACAGGAAACAGACCATATGCACTGCATAGTGTACATGTACATGAATCGCATAGTACCACATGGAATGTAACGAATATCAGAAAATATAACATGATATACAGGTGACATGATAGCGAATAACATAGCAGCAATAGTAACAATTACGAAGGGACAATAATATACATGAGTAGAGCATGTCATGTGATTTATACAATAATAACAATCAGTATCACCTGGTATTTTAGTCAATCTCTTCCAGTGTCCCATACCACTGGCAGTTCATACTGGAGCCCGCACTCCAGTCGAACCCATCCGGACATGGCCTACGGGTACCATTATCCAAACGAGAGAGTAACCAAATAACAAGTGTTCCGACGTCACTATTGTGTATACTGTTTTATTATGTTAATTGGAAACCCATGGTCGAGGAGTTCTTATCGGGTAAGTGTATCCCGTGCATACCCGGGATCACGGCCTTTATCAAACCCCTGGCTGCTAAGACCAGAGCCCTCCGCTAAGAGGGGAACAATAATCAAGTAACGAGAGCTCATGGAGCAATTGGTAGGTAGCACTACTATCCCCTGCAGTGGGAGAACAATATGGATCCAGTACATCACCCGATAAGATCTAATCAACCGTCGAGTCTCCCCCATACCCCAGTTAAATTTATGATCTGATATGTCAAGTATACAATGAATAAATACAGTATATGATACGGGTAACATCATAACTGTAACGCCCCGATCCTACGGGTACGGAGACGTTACTGCAACGTATATACGCAGGTCAGAAATACCCTCACGTATATACGCTAAGCATCAGTACAGGCAAGAATCAGAGTACGGAAGCAAGTGGTGCATTATACATTCCAACATATGAGTACAATTACAAAGTTATCACCAGAGGTGATCCAATATTACATGAATATTACATCACTGATATGCGCAATTGCGAGAATACAAGTAGATGTACAAGTATGAACAGTACAAAAGGCACTCACGAGTTTACAAAAGGAAAACTCGAGAGGCACACAGGGGGCCTGGAAGGATAGAGCTCTGAACGGTCTGCTGGAGATTCACGCTACCGCTGCGCCACTCTGATCAGCAACTAAGGGAATCCACACGCTCTAAGCTCCATGACCTGGACATGAGGATCCAGGGGAGTCAGATGAAACTCCCCAGGCGAGTGGTGATACAAAAGCCAAGTGGCGAGCAAGGGTAAGTATATGTAAAGCGATAAAACTAAATAAAGCCGAGGACGAGCAAATCTGATTGTATGGTTTCAGATCACGGCTCCATAAGACTAGTACGTCGAAGGAATAATCCAAACAAGGAAACCCTCATCTATATACCTTTATCTCATGTCACCATAATCCAAGCACATACAACCCGACTGTACTCAGGGCATGATAAGATAATGAACAGGAGTCAGGTGGATACAAGGGATAAAGCAGAGCCTGAGCAGTTAATATAATAATACTCATAAAGCCGAAAATCCGAAGTAAAATCCAGGACAGGCGAATATGGTAAGGCATATCACAGATTCATAGCCGTTTAAGTTGCAGGCTTCAGTATGCGTCCCATTCCACATACCTCTACTTACAACTTAAAGAGCCGGTTATTATCTTGACACTTATTATTACTCGTCTTACCCTGATATCTAGCTATGTGAACTAGCGTCCCAGCACACATAGATCCATATCCGAGTAAAGCAAGATTGTTATTGGAAACCAGCGGGGGTATCAACGAACTATGTTTACAGTGGGTCCCGTACATACCCGGGACCACGGCCCAGGATTGTTCCGTTGCTTGGTGACGGAACCCGCCGCAAGGCAAACAGGAGGGACTTATGTATGCCCTTATCATGATGGTACCAAGAAGGAGGGAGCCAGCACTCCCCTCGGTCGCCTGGAGGCCCACAGGTCAGACCGGAAGTTTTAGTTGCACAACATGCCTAATACCACTGTAAATACGAACACATATTGATAGCCGCAAGTTTCCCCCAACCCGATGCAAGTTGTTCCTTTTATGATTTATTAGATGATTATCAGATTCCGGGAATGAGCAAGAACAAGTCAGGAATGTCATGAATACAGGTATATCAGGAGTACTGGTTCGTACTATAATGTATCACATGTGTATCAGGTGTACAGTTTGTACTATCAAGATGTCAAGTCATCATTCCCGTTATCGTGATAATCATGAGAGTCAAGTATATCATGCCGGGTGTCAAGTGATAGCATGACAGGAGGATGATATTTGGCAGGTGACCAATCATGTCAAGAGATTGAAATAGTCCGGTGGCAAGTCATGTCATAACAAGAGGTCTTGCCAAGAGGTAGCATGTCCGATATTAGGTGATAACAAATCAGTTGACAGGTGATATACATGTGTTAAATAGTAATATGCAAATGACAGGTATGAAGTAATGGCACGGTAAGTGTTAAGATATCAGGTAAATACATGGCATGTGATAGAATAGTAGCTGAGCACAATCAAGCGGAGCTGAGCAAGCTGGAAGTACAGACAGCAAACAGTATTTAACACTGGAGCGTCTGGCGAGGTTACCGGGACGACTCGACTGAAGTACGAGCGGTAAATCCGGCAGCAACTCGCCTAGACGAATCTAGTGGTAAAGCGCTGAACGCTGATCATGATAACCAGGCGAAGCTGAACAAGCTGGAGGCACAAGCAGCGAACAGAGTTTAGACACTAATGCGCTCTGCGAGGTTACCGGGATACTCGGATTAAGATACGAGTAGAAAATCCGGCAGCAACTCGCCTAAACGAATTTAGTGAATAAAGCACTGAGCGCTAAGCATGCTCACCAGGCGGAGCTGAGAAACCTGACGATCCCAATCACGCCTCTTTCGAGATAGTGAGGGACCGGAGGCTGAAGGGTCCAGAGAAACCTGACGGTCCCAATCACATCTCTTTCGAGATAGTGAGTGACCGGAGGTTGAAGGATCGACCACGCATGGTATGAAGCAGTAGGATACATCACAGGCATAGTATGAGTACAAGAAGTAAACTACCCTAGTACAAGCATTCGTCACAGAGCAATACATGTCCAGAGATTGGCACTCGGCCATACACAGATACAGGGACTCAGCCCAATACAAAATACATGGAAACATGGAATAAAATATATGTCGACCCGACGAAGCGGGGAAACCCAAATGGAGGCGAGAGCGAGAACACTCGCCTAAATCACCGGAAAGCCGAAAAGTCTGGAATCCATGGAACTCACGCACGCGCCATAAAATAATATATAATTATGAGGAGAGAGAAAGTGAAGAGGAGAGAGAGAGAGTGAGAAGCCTAGAGAGAGAAAGGGGCACAGGGAGACGCGGGCTTTGGGAGTGAGACGCGGGGTTCGCAGACGCGGGAGTTAGCGTTGCGAGAATAACAGACACGGGAATCACAAACGCGGGAATAGCAGACGCGGGGTTCGCGTCGCAAGAATAGCAGATGCGGGAATCACAGACGCGGGGATCGCGTCGCGGGAAGTACCAGACGCGGGAATCACAGACGTGGGGATCACGTCGCGAAGGTGCCATAACGCGAGGCTCGGGGCCTGCGTTTAAGTCAGGGCATGAGAACGCGGACGCGAGGATAAACTCCGCGTCACGCCAACAAGGATAGAACACAGACGCGGGCACTTAG
Organism: Agave tequilana; assembly: GCA_038442645.1. NCBI lineage: Eukaryota > Viridiplantae > Streptophyta > Magnoliopsida > Asparagales > Asparagaceae > Agave > Agave tequilana. The sequence goes on along the minus strand of JAVJIF010031906.1, from coordinate 234,694 downwards.
CTTCGCGTCGAGCCGATACAATAACGCGAAGGCCGCGTTATGGAATGGCCTAGACGCAGGAGGTAAACTCCGCGTCTAACCAGCAACAGATGGAAAAGAGAGGGAGACAGGGAAAGGGTGAGACACAGAGATGGCCCAACTCCAAATCCAAACCAGTAAATGGTGGAAGTGAAGATGGTGATGGTAATTAGTAGAGGGGATGATGATGAAGATGGAAGTGTTGTCGTTGTAAGCATCACCGTTACAGATTACCGGAATAATCGTAAACGATTACCAGAATAATCATCGGAGATGTTACCGACGAAGAAGAGCTCGGCCCCAATCCAAAAGGAGTGGCCGGCCCTTGAGTCTTGCCGACGAAGAAGAGCACGGCCCCAATCCAAAAGGAGTGGCCGGCCCTGATAAGAGTTATTTTCCAAATGGAGAAGACGAACAGGAATAGGAACCATGATGAAAAGAAAGAAACAGAGAAGGAAAGGAAAGAAGAAAGAAAGTTAATCAGGGGAGAGGAAAGTTATCAGGAGAGAGAGAGAGAGTGATTCCTAGAGAGAGAATCTAGAGGGAGAAAGAGTGAGTTAGAGAGAGGGGAGAGAATCTTGAGAGAGAGAGAGAGAAAGCTTGTAATGGGAGGAGAGAGAGAAGAGAGAGGAGAGAGAAAGTCTTGGAGAGAGAGAGAGAGAGAGAGAGATCCAGGAGAGAGAGTGAGAGATCCAGGGAGAGAGAAAGAGAGAGGAGGGGCCTGTTGCTCCCCCTTCTACTTGGCACAGGGAGCTGGAAGCCCCCTGGCCGGATGAAGTCGCCGGCCGCCGGCGGATCGCCGGCGGTCGCCAGAGCTGGGGTGGCCGGAGGCCACCCCAGGGGAGAAATAGGGAGGGGGCAGCAGCCCCCTCCCCCCAACAAACCACGGCCAGGGCATGTTGCCCTGGCCGGGCCCAACCCTGGCCGCATCAGTGCGGCCAGAGGGCAGAGGGAGATCGCCGGGGGCCCGCCGGCCCTCGGTCGCTGGCACAGGCCAGGGGTGGCCGCGGCCACCCCAAAAGTGAGGAAGAGAGTGGGTGAAGAGGAGGGAGAGAGAGAAAGAAAATGGAAAGGAAAAGAAAAGGGAAGAAAAGAGAAGAAAAGGAGAGAGGCCGGAGTTGGGGGTCCCCGCCGGCGTCGAGGTGGCCGGAGCGCCGGCGGTGGTGGCTGGATGGGGTCGGCCCTCTCTTGGAGGAGGAGAAGAAGAAGAAAGGAGGTGGGGAGAAGTGAAGAAAAAAGAAAGAAAATAGAAAAGAAAAAGAAAAGGAAAAGGGATGATGATGGGAAAGGGGTAGGTGAGGGGTGTGGTGATGGGATGCGGCCCACGTGGAGGGGAGTGGGCTGCTGGGGTTGTTGGGAGAAAAGAAAGAAAAGAAAGAGGAGAAAAGACAAGATTTGGAGAAAATAATAATATTATAATATGGTCGCGAAAAATCGACTGTTCCAGAAAAATCCCCAAAAATACCCGGAGGTAGAAAACGTCATCCTGAGGAATAATATGAAATCGGTTTTCAGAAATAAAATCCCGTTTTCAAATTAAAAATCCGGAGGTCCACCGCCGATACCGGTCTACACCGGGTCGGCCGGATTTTGATAAATTCTGAAAAATCCCAGAAAATGTATTAAAGAAGAAAATATGATTTTAAGAAATAAAGTGAAAGCGGAATTTAGAAATTCAATCCCGATTGTAAACTAAAAATCCTGGAATCAACCAGCGATACTGGCCGATACCGAATCCGGTGGAATTTTCATAAATTCGTAAAATCCTCAGAAAAAGGTATTTAGATAGGAAATGTGATTTTGAGAAATAATGTCTAAAGGCCCTTCTAGAAATTCTAATCTGTTTGTAAATTAAAAATCCGGGAATCGGTCAGCGGCACTGGTCGACACCGGTTTTGAAGATTTACAACTTAATTCAGGAAAATTCCAGAAAATCATAGAAAATCTAAAATATTGGAAAACGATGTTCAAAACTAAAATTGGTCAAATCGGAATACCGGAATGTCCAAATCGAGCAATACTCTAGGATCGGGCCTTCGGTTCAGACTAGGGCTGACTCCGAGTCCACGAATCCAAATCCAAGACAAAACGTTCATATGAATAATTCATAATACAAAACAAATACAAGAAGTAAATCGAAAAATACGATCGAAAAATCTGAATACGCAACTAAGTACGTATTCTGGGAGCGGGGTGTTACAATCCATCCACCTTATAAAAAATTGCGTCCTCGCAATTTCGATAAGGGGTAAATTGAACACGAAGAGGACAAGGGTGGAATTATACCAATTAAGATAGGAAGCACTATAGGTAGGGCTCTCAAGTTGACTGATCAATAACCAGAATATAGAAATCTTCTGCACTTCCGGCTGTATAAATCTTTGAACGATGCCAAATAATACTGATCTGATAACACAGCTTTGCAATAGAATTCCCGCTGTACTGCATACTCAATGTCGCTCCAAGAATGAGCCAGAATACCAAAGATAAAGAAAACCCCTGATAGTCCTGAGCATAATAAAGAAGACCGATAATTGAGAATTCCGAATACCAGGCATCGATCACTCTGAAAGATATAGCAGAGAATGTAGAATATCCGTAGAGAATCCCGACTATTGACTTCTGAAAGATAACCCGTTCGAGATCAATCCTGAGAATACCCGAGCTTCATAGAGTTGGCCGAAGAGATCATATCATAGCTTCATTTAGAACCAGCCACTACCTCTCTAGTATATCCATATCTTAAGTTGGTATAACGGCTTCGAAAAACCAAAACAGGGGAAAGATAGAGGAAATGAGGAATCAAAGGAAGGATGATCAAGAAAATAGATAACTCTGTACTTGTAGTTGGAATGTATAACCAGGACTCATGCATTCCAGTTGCAAATTTCTTTACCATTAATTTGCCGTCTGGACGTACTGAGGAGGTGAGAGCCTAAGCTCTGATACCAACCTGTAACGCCCCGATCCTACGGGTACGGAGACGTTACTGCAACGTATATACGTAGGTCAGAAATACCCTCACGTATATACGCTAAGCATCAGTACAGGCAAGAATCAGAGTACGGAAGCAAGTGGTGCATTATACATTCCAACATATGAGTACAATTACAAAGTTATCACCAGAGGTGATCCAATATTACATGAATATTACATCACTGATATGCGCAATTGCGAGAATACAAGTAGATGTACAAGTATGAACAGTACAAAAGGCACTCACGAGTTTACAAAAGGAAAACTCGAGAGGCACACAGGGGGCCTGGAAGGATAGAGCTCTGAACGGTCTGCTAGAGATTCACGCTACCGCTGCGCCACTCTGATCAGCAACTAAGGGAATCCACACGCTCCAAGCTCCATGACCTGGACATGAGGATCCAGGGGAGTCAGATGAAACTCCCCAGGCGAGTGGTGATACAAAAGCCAAGTGGCGAGCAAGGGTAAGTATATGTAAAGCGATAAAACTAAATAAAGCCGAGGACGAGCAAATCTGATTGTATGGTTTCAGATCACGGCTCCATAAGACTAGTACGTCGAAGGAATAATCCAAACAAGGAAACCCTCATCTATATACCTTTATCTCATGTCACCATAATCCAAGCACATACAACCCGACTGTACTCAGGGCATGATAAGATAATGAACAGGAGTCAGGTGGATACAAGGGATAAAGCAGAGCCTGAGCAGTTAATATAATAATACTCATAAAGCCGAAAATCCGAAGTAAAATCCAGGACAGGCGAATATGGTAAGGCATATCACAGATTCATAGCCGTTTAAGTTGCAGGCTTCAGTATGCGTCCCATTCCACATACCTCTACTTACAACTTAAAGAGCCGGTTATTATCTTGACACTTATTATTACTCGTCTTACCCTGATATCTAGCTATGTGAACTAGCGTCCCAGCACACATAGATCCATATCCGAGTAAAGCAAGATTGTTATTGGAAACCAGCGGGGGTATCAACGAACTATGTTTACAGTGGGTCCCGTACATACCGGGACCACGGCCCAGGATTGTTCCGTTGCTTGGTGACGGAACCCGCCGCAAGGCAAACAGGAGGGACTTATGTATGCCCTTATCATGATGGTACCAGGAAGGAGGGAGCCAGCACTCCCCTCGGTCGCCTGGAGGCCCACAGGTCAGACCGGAAGTTTTAGTTGCACAACATGCCTAATACCACTGTAAACACGAACACATATTGATAGCCGCAAGTTTCCCCCGACCCGATGCAAGTTGTTCCTTTTATGATTTATTAGATGATTATCAGATTCCGGGAATGAGCAAGAACAAGTCAGGAATATCATGAATACAGGTATATCAGGAGTACTGGTTCGTACTATAATGTATCACATGTGTATCAGGTGTACAGTTTGTACTATCAAGATGTCAAGTCATCATTCCCGTTATCGTGATAATCATGAGAGTCAAGTATATCATGCCGGGTGTCAAGTGATAGCATGACAGGAGGATGATATTTGGCAGGTGACCAATCATGTCAAGAGATTGAAATAGTCCGGTGGCAAGTCATGTCATAACAAGAGGTCTTGCCAAGAGGTAGCATGTCCGATGTTAGGTGATAACAAATCAGTTGACAGGTGATATACATGTGTTAAATAGTAATATGCAAATGACAGGTATGAAGTAATGGCACGGTAAGTGTTAAGATATCAGGTAAATACATGGCATGTGATAGAATAGTAGCTGAGCACAATCAAGCGGAGCTGAGCAAGCTGGAAGTACAGACAGCAAACAGTATTTAACACTGGAGCGTCTGGCGAGGTTACCGGGACGACTCGACTGAAGTACGAGCGGTAAATCCGGCAGCAACTCGCCTAGACGAATCTAGTGGTAAAGCGCTGAACGCTGATCATGATAACCAGGCGAAGCTGAACAAGCTGGAGGCACAAGCAGCGAACAGAGTTTAGACACTAATGCGCTCTGCGAGGTTACCGGGATACTCGGATTAAGATACGAGTAGAAAATCCGGCAGCAACTCGCCTAAACGAATTTAGTGAATAAAGCACTGAGCGCTAAGCATGCTCATCAGGCGGAGCTGAGAAACCTGACGATCCTAATCACGCCTCTTTCGAGATAGTGAGGGACCGGAGGCTGAAGGGTCCAGAGAAACCTGACGGTCCCAATCACATCTCTTTCGAGATAGTGAGTGACCGGAGGTTGAAGGATCGACCACGCATGGTATGAAGCAGTAGGATACATCACAGGCATAGTATGAGTACAAGAAGTAAACTACCCTAGTACAAGCATTCGTCACAGAGCAATACATGTCCAGAGATTGGCACTCGGCCATACACAGATACAGGGACTCAGCCCAATACAAAATACATGGAAACATGGAATAAAATATATGTCGACCCGACGAAGCGGGGAAACCCAAATGGAGGCGAGAGCGAGAACACTCGCCTAAATCACCGGAAAGCCGAAAAGTCTGGAATCCATGGAACTCACGCACGCGCCATAAAATAATATATAATTATGAGGAGAGAGAAAGTGAAGAGGAGAGAGAGAGAGTGAGAAGCCTAGAGAGAGAAAGGGGCACAGGGAGACGCGGGCTTTGGGAGTGAGACGCGGGGTTCGCAGATGCGGGAGTTAGCATTGCGAGAATAACAGACACGGGAATCACAAACGCGGGAATAGCAGACGCGGGGTTCGCGTCGCAAGAATAGCAGATGCGGGAATCACAGACGCGGGGATCGCGTCGCGGGAAGTACCAGACGCGGGAATCACAGACGTGGGGATCACGTCGCGAAGGTGCCATAACGCGAGGCTCGGGGCCTGCGTTTAAGTCAGGGCATGAGAACGCGGACGCGAGGATAAACTCCGCGTCACGCCAACAAGGATAGAACACAGACGCGGGCACTTAGCTTCGCGTCGAGCCGATACAATAACGCGAAGGCCGCGTTATGGAATGGCCTAGACGCAGGAGGTAAACTCCGCGTCTAACCAGCAACAGATGGAAAAGAGAGGGAGACAGGGAAAGGGTGAGACACAGAGATGGCCCAACTCCAAATCCAAACCAGTAAATGGTGGAAGTGAAGATGGTGATGGTAATTAGTAGAGGGGATGATGATGAAGATGGAAGTGTTGTCGTTGTAAGCATCACCGTTACAGATTACCGGAATAATCGTAAACGATTACCAGAATAATCATCGGAGATGTTACCGACGAAGAAGAGCTCGGCCCCAATCCAAAAGGAGTGGCCGGCCCTTGAGTCTTGCCGACGAAGAAGAGCACGGCCCCAATCCAAAAGGAGTGGCCGGCCCTGATAAGAGTTATTTTCCAAATGGAGAAGACGAACAGGAAGAGGAACCAGGATGAAAAGAAAGAAACAGAGAAGGAAAGGAAAGAAGAAAGAAAGTTAATCAGGGGAGAGAGAAAGTTATCAGGAGAGAGAGAGAGTGATTCCTAGAGAGAGAATCTAGAGGGAGAAAGAGTGAGTTAGAGAGAGGGGAGAGAATCTTGAGAGAGAGAGAGAGAGAGCTTGTAATGGGAGGAGAGAGAGAAGAGAGAGGAGAGAGAAAGTCTTGGAGAGAGAGAGAGAGAGAAAGATCCAGGAGAGAGAGTGAGAGATCCAGGGAGAGAGAAAGAGAGAGGAGGGGGCTGTTGCTCCCCCTTCTACTTGGCACAGGGAGCTGGAAGCCCCCTGGCCGGATGAAGTCGCCGGCCGCCGGCGGATCGCCGGCGGTCGCCAGAGCTGGGGTGGCCGAAGGCCACCCCAGGGGAGAAATAGGGAGGGGGCAGCAGCCCCCTCCCCCCAACAAACCACGGCCAGGGCATGTTGCCCTGGCCGGGCCCAACCCTGGCCGCATCAGTGCGGCCAGAGGGCAGAGGGAGATCGCCGGGGGCCCGCCGGCCTCGGTCGCTGGCACAGGCCAGGGGTGGCCGCCGGCCACCCCAAAAGTGAGGAAGAGAGTGGGTGAAGAGGAGGGAGAGAGAGAAAGAAAATGGAAAGGAAAAGAAAAGGGAAGAAAAGAGAAGAAAAGGAGAGAGGCCGGAGTTGGGGGTCCCCGCCGGCGTCGAGGTGGCCGGAGCGCCGGCGGTGGTGGCTGGATGGGGTCGGCCCTCTCTTGGAGGAGGAGAAGAAGAAGAAAGGAGGTGGGGAGAAGTGAAGAAAAAAGAAAGAAAATAGAAAAGAAAAGAAAAGGAAAAGGGATGATGATGGGAAAGGGGTAGGTGAGGGGTGTGGTGATGGGATGCGGCCCACGTGGAGGGGAGTGGGCTGCTGGGTTGTTGGGAGAAAAGAAAGAAAAGAAAGAGGAGAAAAGACAAGATTTGGAGAAAATAATAATATTATAATATGGTCGCGAAAAATCGACTGTTCCAAAAAAATCCCCAAAAATACCCGGAGGTAGAAAACGTCATCCTGAGGAATAATATGAAATTGGTTTTCAGAAATAAAATCCTGTTTTCAAATTAAAAATCCGGAGGTCCACCGCCGATACCGGTCTACACCGGGTCGGCCGGATTTTGATAAATTCTGAAAAATCTCAGAAAATGTATTAAAGAAGAAAATATGATTTTAAGAAATAAAGTGAAAGTGGAATTTAGAAATTCAATCCCGATTGTAAACTAAAAATCCTGGAATTAACCAGCGATACTGGCCGATACCGAATCCGGTGGAATTTTCATAAATTCGTAAAATCCTCAGAAAAAGGTATTTAGATAGGAAATGTGATTTTGAGAAATAATGTCTAAAGGCCCTTCTAGAAATTCTAATCTGTTTGTAAATTAAAAATCCGGGAATCGGTCAGCGGCACTGGTCGACACCAGTTTTGAAGATTTACAACTTAATTCAGGAAAATTCCAAAAAATCATAGAAAATCTAAAATATTGGAAAACGATGTTCAAAACTAAAATCGGTCAAATCGGAATACCGGAATGTCCAAATCGAGCAATACTCTAGGATCGGGCCTTCGGTTCAGACTAGGGCTGACTCCGAGTCCACGAATCCAAATCCAAGACAAAACGTTCATATGAATAATTCATAATACAAAACAAATACAAGAAGTAAATCGAAAAATACGATCGAAAAATCTGAATACGCAACTAAGTACGTATTCTGGGAGCGGGGTGTTACAATAACTGGACCTGAGCTCTGTTGATAGCATAGAACAATATAACGGGAAACGGGAACAATATAACGGGAACAATGTTATACATATTGCATATTTTACCACTTCCATACAATGCATATTGTATATAAAAATGTGATTTTTAATCCTTTTCTCTCTATTTTTACAGGTCCACAACTTAAAAGAGAAAAAGCCCAAAAATCTCTTTAAATTAGTAATAATTAAAGAGATTAATTCAAAGCCCAAAAGAGCCCAAGATTTGAATATAGAATCAGGAGAGATCCGCGCGCCGACTCGATCTTCCAGAAGGCCACGTGGATAACAACCTCGCAACTAACTCACAACAGAAAATCTGTCCTCAACGGTCCAGATTTTGCCGCCAAATCTGGGATTTTCCCGCGTATCTGCGGCAGTTAGGAGTCTGTTGGAGCCCAGATTTTACGCCAACGGCCAGGGCTCTAGATCCTTCTCACTGAGGGCTATAAATAGAGGACCAGGGTCTGCACGAGAGAACGGAGAAGAAAGAGGAGAGAACTAGGGAAACTCTTGTATTTTGTTTTAGTCTTCTCCTAGGTTTTGGTCTCCATCTTCTTCCTCCTAGAGATTTTGTCAAAGAGAGAGAGTGAGTGCTGTTGAAAGCTTGTAATCAAGGAGGTGACATCACTTGTAACAAGGGTTAATCAAAGCTTCGTCTTCTCTTTGTAAGTTCTAGTACGTTTTACTTTGCATTGCTTTACTTACTTTGCTTTCTTGCATTTTCATTGCTTTACTTCTCTTTGCTTTACATCATGAAGTGTTGCTTTGTTACTTGTGTAATGGATAGCTAAATTTCTATTGCATGGCTAGCTAACAACTTACATAGCTAACTTCTATCTCTTTGAATGATTGCTTATCTTTATACTTGCATTGTGAGAGTTTCTTTTACTTACCAAGGAAGTAGAGTTGCTTTCCCTTGGTAAATGCTTGTTCAAACTCCATATGACTCATGTGTGCCTCATTTAGAGCCTTGTCTAGAACAAGAGCCTTGATGGAACATGGAGATGGATCACCAAACATATGCTACTTGTAGAACAACTTCTTTACTTCAAGCTAATTTGTTGTTATGTCTTGAATGTTTAAATGAATGTTGATTCTTCTAACTTAGAATCCCTTGAGTACCAATCCTAGAGTTCATCATTGAAAATCTATCTAGAGAGCCAATGAATCAATATGAGGTTTCAAGCTAAGAACAAGAGAACACTCATCTTCAAAACGGTAAAGTACTTGAACAAACAAGCAAAGTAATCTCTATTTGCCAATGAATCAACATGAGGCAATCAAGCATCACCATTGAGTATAGTAAGTTAGCGAAGTAAAGTTAGCTAGCCATGTACTTTCTCATCTAAAGTCTTCCAAACATTTTCTTTACTAGCTTCTTTTCTCTTAGCAATACACTTTACTAAAGTTCTTTTGATTTCTTTTCCATCATGCACAAATCAACCACTTCTTCTATTTTCTTTTCCATGTTTCTTGCATTTGTGTAAATAACAAAGAAGAATCTTCGTTTTCATTTCTTCACTCCGAACCGTAAAACTTCCAACGTGAGCTCTCCTCGAGGATCGACCCGGTATAGCCATTGCTATAGCGGAGATTGGAAAGGATATATTAACCATCTTAAATACATTGTGAAGTGATCCAAGCACCGAGGTTGACTCTAAACTTTTCCTCTTTCATTGAATATTTGTGCAATAACTTCACACTATCCTTCCCTAACAAAAATTTGATTACGGGTCCACGACATTTCTAACATTTCTCCCCACCTTACAAAAAATTGCGTCCTCACAATTTCCATTTAGGTGTGAGAACAACATGTCCAACCCCAATGCCGAAATGTTACGGGTCCACGACATTTCCGCTGCGCACTCTACTAGCTATAAGGAATTCGGGATGGAGAAGTATGGTAGTGAACTAATCCTAACGGATGGGAAGCAAGACGATGCAAGAAAAGCGAGAAGGAAATCAGATGTTCTGGTTGACAACTGGCAGGAAGGAAGGACTACAAACGAGTCAAGGAATGAATTGTCAAGGTCATGGTATTCTTGTACTCGTTGCTGGAATCCCCAAATTCAGATACAAACAAGCTCGACTCTGCATCTGATTGTACTGTTGGTAAGAGCCCGAGTATTGACCAGGTGGTTACCCACACCAGGTGTGAACCTAGGCTCTGATACCACTATGTAACGCCCCAATCCCGCAGGTACGGGGACGTTATGGCGACGTACATACGCGAGGTGAAAACAACCTCACGCGTACGTTAAGCCTCAGTACAAGACATAACCTCAATATACACAGGAGTTCCAGCATGACATAAGTATAAGAATACCTGCAGAAAGGGGTGAGCGATCATAACAGATATATAAACAGGGATAATAAGATAACAGGAACAAAGCATAAAGATACCTATAAAGGAATCCCGATGGTAAAGTCTACTATGTGAATCCAATGAACTAGCTGCCCGAACGATAACTCGGATCTCCAACCTGGAAACGCAAACCCAGGGTCGTCAGAAAGCGACCTAGTGAGTGGTAAAATGAAGGAGGAGGTAGTATTGAAAGCAAGACAATGCAAGGAAAGCGAGAAGGAAATCGGATGTTCTGGGGGACAACAGAAAGGAATGAAGGAATCCAAACGAGTCACGGAATGAATTGTCAAGGTCATGGTATTCTTGTACTCGTTGCTGGAATCCCCAAATTCAGATACAGATCAATTAATCTGAACCTGATTGTACTGTTGGTAAGAGCTCAAGGATTGACCCAGGTGGTTACCCACACCAGGTGTGAACCTAAGCTCTGATAATATATATATATATATATATATATATATATATATATATATATATATATAGGGCTTACTGTACCTCAGCCTGCGGGACGTGGCTGAATATATGCCACACATCGGTCGCAGAGTGTGGGCGCCAAAAAAATCAAAAAAACCCCGCCTAAACAATCGTGAAACAAATTGACAAAAATACCCCTTTTATATGACGACAGCGACTTCTAGCATTGAAAAGTAAAAAAATATTCCATGGTCGCATACTTAATACAGAATAAAGAATACCGGAGGAAACATGCTATCGTATAGCAATGCGACCTCCTTCAGTACTGCGACCAAAGTCGCAAACTTCTTTCTCATTACGATGGTGATGACGAGGATTAGAAGTTTAAAAAAATGTATTTTGTTTTTTTTTTAAATATATATAAATCTGTTTTCTAAAGTTAATTGTGTGAATTACATTTTTTACTACTATGTCTTGGTTGAAAATGCTGTACAATTGTTACAAACCTTCATTTTAAATATTTTACTCTAAACGAATATACTGCGACCATGGACGCAGTTAATAATTATATTACTTCACCCTTATAAATTTTTAAAATGAAAGGTTGCGACATTGGTTGCAGTTGCTGGACGCAGACTTAATAAATACACTGCGACCTTGGTCGCAGTTGCTGGACTTTAGTCTTAATCAACAACACTGCTACCTTGGTCGCAGTTTCTGACCGTAGTCTTAATAAAATAAACGACCGTAGTCTTAATAAAATAAACTGCGACCTTGATCGCAGTTGTTGGTGTTTAGTCTTAATAAAATACACAGCGACCTTGGTCGCAGTTGCTGGTCTTTACTCTTAATAAACAACATCACTGCGACCTTGGTCGCAGTTGGTGGTCTTTATAAATAATCAACAACAACACTGCGACATTGGTCGCAGTTGATGACCGCAGTCTTAAAAAAATAATCTGCAATCTTGGTCGCTATTGCTGGTCTTTAGTCTTAATCAACAACAACACTGCGACGAGGTCAACAACAACACTGCGACGAGGTGACACGTCACCGCAGCAGTTGCTTAGTCGCAGACTTTGGTCACAGTGTCGACCCTGGTCGCAGTAGTTACTGTTTGCAATGTATCTTATGCGACCTTGGTCGCAGTGTCATCTATGGTCATAGTTGTTTTGTTTGCAATGCATGGCTGCGAAAAAGTTCGTAGTTTATTAAAAAAAACAAATATGCTTTTTATTTATGTCCAGGCATTTATCTCCAGGCATGTGCAAATGATACAAAACGATCTCTTATACAATAAGATTGAGTGTTACAAATATAGCAGTACAAAAGAAGACTAAACATCAAAAAAATCCCTTGTTGACTAAGAGCAATCTTCTTCTTGAGGTCTGGTGGCAGCAGAATCAATAAGATTGAGTGTTACAAAGAAGACTAAACATCAAAGTAGCCAAGAAGACTAAACATCAAAAAATCCCTTGTTGACTAAGAGCAATCTTCGTCTTGAGGTCTGGTGGCAGCATAATCAATAAGATTGAGTGTTACAAAGAAGACCAAACATCAAAGTAGCCAAGAAGACAAAACATCAAAAGAGCCAAGAAGAGCCCTTGTTGACTAAGAGCAATCTTCTCCTTGAGGTCTGGTGGCAGCAGAATCCTCCGATTCCAACTGACCCTCCAAAGTGCCGGGATACGATCTTTCGTTGATGAACATCTCTTCACCAGAAGGTTATCCAGTGAGCATGGAGTTTCCTCAATGTCACTTCTGGGGTAAGGGCCTGTTTGTTTCGTTGCAAAACGTCGCAAGTCGTAAGTCGTAAAATGAGAATGGAAAAAGTGAACTGTAGCAGAGAAAATATATTGTGTTTTAGGGTGTTTGGTTGATAAAGTGAAGTGTAAATGGAAAAGTATATTGTGTTTTACGGTGTTTGGTTGATAAAGTGAAAGTGTAAATGGTAAAGTATATTGTGTTTTACGGTGTTTGGTTGGTAATGTAAAATTGTAAGTCGAAAAGTTGACCACAAAATTAACTGTGGCAGTGATTTAAATATTATAAATATTATTAAATTAAATCTACTATTGCAAATTAAATTGTATTAATAAATTTGAGATAAAAAATTAATAATCTTAATATTTTATTTATAAGAATAATATTAATAAAATATTAGTATAAATATTAAAATATTACTAAAATATTAACTAAATAAATAATATAAAATTTTAAGAAAATCTAACGAATATTAATAAAATTTTAAGAATACTAATAAGATATAAATATTAAAAAATGTTACAACAATAATAAAATATAGTTATATAATATAATATTAAAAATACTTGAAATTATTATAATATAAATTTTATTATAATATTATTTGAATATTATAGAAATATAAAATTAATAAAGTAAAATATAATTATAATTTAATAATAAATTATCATTATAGTATTATTATACTGAATTATTATTACAATATTAACATAATAAAATATTAATATAAAATAAAATATTAATATAATAATAAAATATATTATGATATTAATAAAGTAATTTTTTATATTAAAAAATAAATAATTAAATATATATAGTAATTTTATATTAAAGTATAATACTGTTATATTAATAAAATATTAACTCTAAATAAAATAATAAAAAATGGAATAAGTATTAATAAAATAATAAAATATTAAATTAAAATAGTAAAATATTAAATATTAAAACAATAAAAAAGTTAAAGATTAAAAATATAAAATAATTAAATAATTAAATAATAAATTGAACACTATTAAAATATTAAATATTTAATAATATTTAATTATATATTGATTATCAAGTAACTGTTTTGAACTGTAAGTGTACTACAAGTGAGAGTTATATGACCACAAAATTAACTGTAGCAACTGTAAGTGGGAAAATATGAGTGTAAAAGTGAGATTTACATGACCACAAATTTAACTGTAACAACTGCAAGTGGGAAAAGAAGAGTTGCAAAAGTTTTTGCATTTTACAATTTTTTGCAAACGAAACCAAACAAGTATAAAATGTAAAGTTGTAAAATTTTTTGCATTTTGCAAACATTTTGCAAGTTACCAAACACGCCCTAAGAGAGGAGGTTTTGAGACCTCACAGGGAATGCTACCCACCACTATATCCACCACATCCCCCGCCGCCATACCCACTCTGACCATCCGTTATCAGCAAGCTTGACTGGTGCATCAAGTCAGAGCAGATCTCGGTGAGGCTTAAATCCTCGTCAGGGATCATGACTTCTTCCCTTGTGAACGACGAGGACCATGACTTCTTCCCTTGTGGACGATGAGGTCTATGACTTCTTCCCTTGTGGACGAACATCGATCAAGTTCGTCCATAGGGTCATCTTCATCCATGGAGGCAGGCCCCTGTTAGAGACTCTGAAGAAGGCAGAAATTCTCAGAGCAATTGCTCTCGAAAGAAAACAGTCTAATTATGGGTTGTTAAAGGGAGAGGGTGAGCCCTATTTATAGGCAGCCCATAATAACCATAATTAATGGTTCGTTAATCAGAATCGTCGGCATTAATGGTCTCCAACCGCCAGCGCCGGTTTGGCATTAAAAGACATTAACGCCGGTTTGGCATTAAAAGACATTAACGCCTAAACCCAATGAAGAACCGACGCGTAGACAACCGCTTCGGGAAACAACGAATGGTGCGGGGTTCGTCAACATAGACTTGACGTTAAAAGATCTCATAAAATCTTTATGACAGGTCGCGTCTCACGGACTGACTCCAAGTTGCATCAGACAACAGACAACTTTTCATTTTTCATTTGATTCAAAAAATGACTTAATCCAAAAAACAACACTTAATAAAACAACACTTACTTAACGTACTGCAACCAAAGTCGCAGTCCATGTAATGCAACCCTAGATTGCAGTTACTGGCCATCTTTATCAATAACAACACTGCGACCTTGGTCGCATTTAACCATGTACACTGCGACCAAAGACTTTGACTAAGGTCGCAGTTTTAAATGTACAATGCGACCAAAGACTCTGACTACATTATATACAAAAAAAATTAATTACTTAACGTACTGCGACCAAAGTCGCAGTCCATGTAATGCAACCCTAGATTGCAGTTGCTGGCCATCTTTATCAATAACAACACTGCGACCTTGGTCGCATTTAACCATGTACACTGCGACCAAAGACTTTGACTAAGGTCGCAGTTAAAATGTACAATGCGACCAAAGACTCTGACTACATTATATACAAAAAAATTAAACTATAAACTAGAATTTTATCGCAGGCTGAAAAAATTGATCTGAAAAGATTTTATATTTCAAAAAAAATTTTATCGCAGGCAAAGGAGGTAAAGAAATAGGGCGAAAAGTAATTTATATCCTATAAAGAGCGGCAAAAATAAAAGGGGGGAAAAATAATAATAAACAATAAGGAAAAGTTATCATAAGGGGTATTTGGTAATTTAATTTCTACCTAAAAGCGGGCCGCAAGTCAGTGAGGTGACAAATTGAGCCACGTCACCGCAGGCTGAGATAGTACTCTCAGCCCGCGGGCTGATATACATTTTTCTCATATATATATATATATATAGAGGAATCTGTACCTCAGCCTGCGGGCTGAGAGAGTTTCTCAGCCTGCGGGACGTGGCTGAATATAGGCCACACATCGGTCGCAGAGTGTGGGCGCCACAAAAAATCAAAAAATCCCGCCTAAACAATCGTGAATCAAAAGGACAAAAATACCCCTTTTAAATGACGACTGCGACTTCTAGCATTCAAAAGTAAAAAAACATTCCATGGTCGCAGACTTAATACAGAATAAAGAATACAAGACAAAAAAATGCTATCGCATAGCAATGCGACCTCCTTCGGTACTGCGACCAAATTCGCAATCTTCTTTCTCATGCCTTCTGTAAAAGAAGTAATTAATATTATATCTACCGTGATACAACACCAGTCTAGAAAAAAAGATATGCACTAATGTTAATCTCGAGAAAGGAAAGATGTGCACCATACGTAATCTAAAGATATAGCCAAACAATTCTATAAAAAGTTAATTTGTACTTCGGATTCTCCAGCAATAAGTCTTCAATTAAGTATTTAATTTTTTTTACCACTTCCTACCATACTCAACCCTCACCTGTAACAATTATTATTACTATTCATGTTCTTCCACAATATTCACCTTTATATAAAGCTTGTAACTAATATATTACCTCATACCTAAAAAACTATAATTTTGCTCTTCCTTTTCAATTTGATTTCAAAAACTTCCAAAAAAAAATTCATTCTTGAATCATGTCTTCCCCATCTTCTTCCTCTGAACACTCAGAATTCAACTTCAATCAATCCCCCACCGGTCCTTTGTCTTTAGGATATTCTAGTGAATCTGATACCAGTCTGGACTTCACTCCTTTTGACTATCTCACTACATCAAATAATGTATTAACTGATCCTCCTATTCATGATGATAATGAATTTTTCATGTGGGTTAGTGAAGAAGACATTATTCCTCTGCCACTTGACGGAGACATGCTTGATGAAAGCATGTCCTCTGATGCTGTACGCTCGCTTCCTAGCAACGGGTCAGACGAAGAGCTTGATAGAGACGATCCATTCTGGGAGTTCATCGGTGAAACAAAAAAACCTCAAAACCAGCAAGATGATGAGGAAATAAGTGATGAAGAGGAAGAGCAGAAGAATGAAGACGATGAATCTGCTTATGATGGTGATAATGACGAGGATTAGGATTTCCTGATCTTCTGATATTCAATTATATTTTGTCTTCTTTTAAAAGCTTTTAATTCTATTTTTTTTGTAAGGTCTCTTTCTCAATATATTAACTTATAAGCTCTTTTAATTACATATCCAAACTGCGACTGCTGCTCTTAAACACTGCGACCATAGTCGCAATCCTACTACGGATGCAATTTATGGTCGCAGTTAATCATTTATCAGTTCCCAATGCGACTTTGGTCGCAATAATGTACTGTTTTGGAGTTCAAAGTAATTTAAAGTTATAGTGTATTAACTTTTAAACTGTTTTGGATAACTGAACAGTCACCTAGGAAGTATACAATTTTTGGGAAAAGATAGAAAATATATTTGAGAGATATTCACGTGGTCCGAGAGCTTAAACCTTTTGGAATTCCGGGATTAAAAATATATAAAGGGTCATGAGCAAAGGGTTAAAAACATACCATCCTCTTCACCGGAAAGAAGCCAATACATTCAAACAATGTCTTCACCATCACCACCGTCTTCACCGGAAAGAAGCCAATCATCAAATGATGATTTTATGTTTAGTTCTGAAACAATGTCTCGCTATGGGTCAGAATCTGAGCTTGATACAGACGAACCTTTCTGGGAGTTCATTGATGAACCAAAACACAAACATGAAGAGGAAGAAAGCGACGATGAGACTGTACCTGAAGAGGAGGAAGAGACAGAAGACGAAAGCGATACAGAAGACGAAAGCATGACTCTTGACGACGAATCTGATTACTATGGTGATGACGACGATTAGAAGTTAAAAAATTGTATTTTGTTTTTCTTTTTAAATATATATAAATCAAATTGAGTTATTTATGGGAGTTTTTCTTTTTAAATATATATAAATCTGTTTTCTAAAGTTATTTGTGTGAATTACATTTTTTACTACTATGTATCGGTTGAAATACTGCGACCATGGAGGCAGACTTAATAAATACAATGCGACCAAGGTCGCAGTTGCTGGTTTTTAATCTTAATCAACAACAACACTGCTACCTTGGTCGCAGTTTCTGACCGCATCAGACAACAGACAACTTTTCATTTTTCATTTAGATTCAAAAAAATGACTTAATCCAAAACAACACTTAATAAAACAAGAACACGGCGACCTTGGTCGCTATGCATGTTAATCTAAAGGAAAACACTTACTTAACGTACTGCGACCAATGTCGCAGTCCATGTAAAGCGACCTAAGACTGCAGTTGTTGGCCATCTTTATCAACAACAACACTGCGACCTTGGTCACATTTAACCATGTACACTGCGATCATCTTTATCCTTAACAACACTGCGACCTTGGTCGCAGTTAATAATTATATTACTTCAACCTTAAAAATTTTTAAAATGAAAGGTTGGGACATTGGTCGCAGTTGCTGGACGCAGACTTAATAAATACACTGCGACCCTGGTCGCAGTTGCTGGACTTTAGTCTTACTCAACAACAACACTGCTACCTTGGTCGCAGTTTCTGACCTTAATATTAATAAAATAAACTGCGACCTTGATCGCAGTTGTTGGTGTTTAGTCTTAATAAAATACAAAGCGACCTTGGTCGCAGTTGCTGGTCTTTACGAATCAACAACATCACTGCGACCTTGGTCGCAGTTGGTGGTCTTTATAAATAATCAACAACAACACTGCGACTTTGGTCGCAGTTGATGGCCGCAGTCTTAAAAAAATAATCTCCAATCTTGGTCGCTATTGCTGGTTTTCAGTCTTAATCAACAACAACACTGCGACGATGTGACACGTCACCGCAACAGTTGCTTAGTCGCAGTCTTTGGTCGCAGTGTCGACCCTGGTCACAGTAGTTACTGTTTGCAATGTATCTTATGCGACCTTGGTCGCAGTGTCATCTATGATCATAGTTGTTTTCTTTGCAATGCATGGCTGCGAAAAAGTTCGTAGTTTATTAAAAAAAACAAATATGCTTTTTATTTATGTCCAGGCATTTATCTCCAGGAATGTGCAAATGATACAAAACGATCTCTTATACAATAAGATTGAAGTGTTACAAATACAGCAGTACAAAAGAAGACTAAAACATCAAAAAAATCCCTTGTTGACTAAGAGCAATCTTCTTCTTGAGCTCTGGTGGCAGCAGAATCAATAAGATTGAGTGTTACAAAGAAGACTAAACATCAAAGTAGCCAAGAAGATTAAACATCAAAAAATCCCTTATTGACTAAGAGAAATCTTCTTCTTCAGGTCTGGTGGCAGCAGAATCAATAAGATTGAGTGTTACAAAGAAGACTAAACATCAAAGTAGCCAAGAAGACAAAACATCAGAAGAGCCAAGAAGAGCCCTTGTTGACTACTAAGAGCAATCTTCTCCTGGAGGTCTGGTGGCAGCAGAATCTTTCGTTTATGAACATCTCTTCACCAGAAGATTATCCAGTGAGCATGGAGTTTCCTCGATGTCACTTCTGGGGTAAGAGAGGAGGTTTTGAGACCTCACAAGGAATGCTACCCACCACATCCCCCGCCGCCATACCCACTCTGACCATCCGTTACCAGCAAGCTTGACTGGTGCATCAAGTGAGAGCAGATCTCGGTGAGGATTAAGTCCTCGTCAGGGATCATGACTTCTTCCCTTGTGAACGACGAGGACCATGACTTCTTCCCTTGTGGACGATGAGGTCTATGACTTCTTCCCTTATGGACGAACATCGATAAAGTTCGTCAATAGGGTCATCTTCATCCATGGAGGCAGGCACCTGTTAGAGACTCTGAAGAAGACGAAAATTCTCAGAGCAATTGCTCTCGAAAGAAAACAGTCTAATTAAGGACTGTTAAAGGGAGAGGGTGAGCCCTATTTATAGGCAGCCCATAATAACCATAATTAATGGTTCATTAATCAGAATCGTCGGCATTAATGGTCTCCAACCGCCAGCGCCGGTTTGGCATTAAAAGACATTAACGCCTAAACCCAATGAAGAACCGACGCGTAGACAACCGCTTCGGGAAACAACGAATGGTGCGGGGTTCGTCAACATAGACTTGACGTTAAAAGATCTCATAAAATCTTTATGACAGGTCGCGTCTCACGGACTGACTCCAAGTCGCATCAGACAACAGACAACTTTTCATTTTTCATTTAGATTCAAAAAATGACTTAATCCAAAAAACAACACTTAATAAAACAACACTTACTTAACGTACTGCGACCAAAGTCGCAGTCCATGTAATGCAACCCTAGATTGCAGTTGCTGGCTATCTTTATCAATAACAACACTGCGACCTTGGTCGCATTTAACCATGTACACTGCGACAAAAAGACTTTGGCTAAGGTCGCAGTTTAAATGTACATTGCGACCAAAGACTCTGAATACATTATATTCAAAAAAAATAATTACTTAACGTACTGCGACCAAAGTCGCAGTCCATGTAATGCAACCCTAGATTGCAGTTGCTGGCTATCTTTATCAATAAAAACACTGCGACCTTGGTCGCATTTCACCATGTACACTGCGACCAAAGACTTCGACTAAGGTCGCAGTTTAAATGTACAATGCGACCAAGACTCTGACTACATTATATACAAAAAAAATTAAACTATAAAGTAGAATTTTATCGCAGGCTGAAAACATTGATCTGAAAAGATTTTATATTTTCAAAAAAAAATTTATCCCAGGCTGAAAAGGAGAAACTACATCTTTCAAAAAAAGAGGTAAAGAAATAAGGCGAAAATTAATTATATCCTATAAAGAGCGGCAAAATAAAAGGGGGAAAAATAATAATAAACAATAAGGAAAAGTTATCATAAGGGGTATTTGGTAATTTAACTTCTACCTAAAAGCGGGCCGCAAGTCAGTGAGGTGACAACTCGAGCCACGTCATCGCAGGCTGAGAGAGTACTCTCAGCCCGCGGGCTGATATACATTTTTCTCATATATATATATATATATATATATATATATATATATATATATATATATATATATATATATCAACTTCTCCCTCTCGACTGGTCTTTACTCCTCCAGGTGATGTCTTAAAATTTGCTTAGGGAAGGTGGGCTTAGACTTCTTGTTGTATCCTATGTGACATCACAAGCAGCATGTTTCATCCATGTCGTGTGCTGCATTTGTAGCACCATAGTATTATGGTTCCTGATTGAATATGCTCATCTACACAAAGAAAAATAGGTGAAAATAATTGCGTCCAATGTATTTCTCTATCTAGCCTCTCATCTCATTTCAATTCTGAACCAACAAGCCTCTTTTTCCCTCTTCCGCCCGTTCTGTTCTACCAACACCCAATCCTTCTCCCCGCTTTTTTTATCATCACCCTTACGTTTCTTGAAGAGAAGATAAGTGAAAAAAATGAAATTAATAACATTCTAATAAGAAAATAAATTGCTGAATTAATTAATAGGATCAAATGAGTCAAGTTAAAAATTATACGTTAATATATTTTAATTAAAAAATAAAAAACTGAATTAATTAAGAGGATTAACCGGGTGAAGTGTAAATTTGAAATTAATAACATTTTACGCACCTAACCTATTTTATGGAAAATATAATAAAAGTTACTATGAGGGATAACGTGTAGATTTTCATAATCTAAAAGAGAAAGTGTCAAACTCTTAATCAAACTAAGTAAAGTAAAGTCTCTTCACTTTTTCTTGCATTTTGTCCGTCTCTCTGTCCTCCAAAAAAAGAGAGTCGCAGAGAACTAAGAGGCTCTCTCATCCCCCTCTCCCTGTCTCTCTCCTTCTCTCTTCTCCTCTTTCTCTTCCTTCTCCCTCTCCAATCTTTTCACTCCTTCTTCTTCTTTTTCTCTCCTCTCTCTGTGCTTTCTTGTTCGGTTCCACCGCATGTGATGATCTAGTAATAATATATGAGAGAAATGTAAATCAGCTGACATAGGAGGCAACTTTCTCCTATGTCGCACTCAAAAATCATATTTCCTGAATGAATTTTTAAGATCCGACCGTACATTATCATCTTCATGTCATACAAAAAATCAAGTGATTTGAAGTTCGTTTACTCATTGATCTAATCGTTCCATTTTGTTCCACTGTTAAAAAACCATTAATGTTTGAACCCAAAGAAAATGGAGTAAATTAACTTCAAATCACTTAATTTTTTATATGTGTATATCTTAGAGTATGAAGATGATAATGTGCGGTCGGATCTTAAAAATTCATTTGAGAAATATGATTTTTGAGTGCAATATAGGAGGAAGTTGCCTCTTATGTCAGCTGATTTACATTTCTCTCTAATATATAGTAGTTCCTGCAGTTTACCGAAAAAGAAAATGGGGAAAGCTTCTCGAGCGCATTGTCGACCCGAACCCGAGTCGAGTCTCGACATTTCCCAGGACTCCAACCCGTTAGCACTGGCAGCCCTGTATCCAGATCTCAGGAAGCTCGTCTTCCTCGACTTTTATCCGCTCTCGTTTAATTCGACGAATATTTCCAGTACGAAGACTGTTCTGGGTTCTCTGTTCTCCGCTCTCGAGGAAAGGGGAAAGCTTTGAGGTCGCGTGTTGCTTCTCTCCATCGCTTTGATCTTGAGCAACGGGCGCAATTAGGGTTCGCTACGCGTAGTTCCAAATGGTAAGAACTCGCTGTCATCTCCTCTTTGCTACTTTTCTTCCCAATTTTGGCTCGTTTCTGTTTCGATGCAGCGTTATAGTTGGAATGTCGTTATTTTTTATCTGATTTTTTAGCAATTTGAATTGGTTTCGCTCTGTGTTTAGATCCGAATCAAAAAATTCGAGTTTTGTTATTGATCTGTACGCGAATTGGATGCAGGCTGACTCGAACGCGGCGATCCAAGATACTCAGAAGCTAGGGTTTGATTTGGGAGTATTTGTTGGGGATTTGGCTTTAGACGAAGATGCTAGCAGGTACAATTAATTTACTGTCCAGTACTTGCTCCTTAATCGTTACATTAATCACTGAATTCTAACTGGAATGCCTCTTTTTCATTGAAAATTCGTATAATTGAGTACATTCTGTTCCCCCTCCCTTTCTGGCATGTTTATTCAGTATATTTTCTTACTATACAGTGATGATGTATCATTGGAAGGGCTACAGGAGGAACTGGAAGAATGTAAAAATGATGTTGTGAGTAACTTCTTTACCATTATCTTTAGAATTCTGACGAATATTTTTAACAAATCTATTTGATTGTTAAATGTGATTGATGGCTTGATGCTTTGCGATTTATATGACTCGAGAACAAGCTTACACTGAGAATGGCCAGTATGTACCCAAGACAGTGACGTAGGAAGATATTGCTCTTGGAAGGTCCGTAGTCATAAGAGATTATATATTATGACAATATTCGCTGAAAGTCTATTGCATAGAATGTGTAAGAAGATGGATGATTATGATTGATAGGTGTGAACTTTGTATGGTTTGAGCTATCGTGAAGGAGTGCGAGTTGATTGTTAGATGCTTAGATAGCTACTGAGGGCCTTGGCATAATTTCTTTGTTTTACACTCTTTAAATTCATGGCAAATGGATGCACTTTGGATAAAATTAATTATTTGGTATAAGTTTTTGTATGCTCTAAACACCTATGATTTCGTAGTTCTCAGAATTAATAACAGCATGTCATTGTCTCATATTGTTAATACTGAGGGACACAACAAATTCACTTACTTTTCTACTGTTTTTTACAAACTATCTTAAGGTTTAGAAGGTGCACGCATAAAACTTTGCCTCAAATAGTATCCTCAATTCCTTGTATTTCTAGGTCTGTCCGCATGCGTGTTTGTTTTGTTAATGTCTTATCTCTAAATATCAGTTTTATACATAGGTTTCTCATATGGAGCATAGTCATTATCCATCCTTATTGTTCCACAGGAAGTGGCAACTATACTTGCTAAAGGAACCAAACTACGGGAGTACACAAAAGGTGTAGAGAACAACGTGCGCCAAGTTGAATTGGATTCCATTCAGGTTAGCAGATTTCTCTGAATAACCAAATTTGTAGACTTCAGGCGCCTTATTGGACTAACGATTTTTTGTCATTGTAGATAGTACCTATTTTGCAATATCTGCAATTGATTGTGCTTGGATAACATATTGAATTTGTATTATCAACAAGCCAGTAAATTATGGCTCGAGAGTGATGTCCGTAAAAATACTAGAATATGATCTGTCTTATTTGTATTATTTCATTATTTATTTATGTATTCTTTGTTCAGTAATTTTTATGGACATTGTTTTTTTTTCCTTTTTTCACCCAGCAGATACAGTTGTTGCCATTTTTCTTCTGTTCTTGAAGACAATATATTTGACATATTGTTTTGGATTAAGTAACTAGACAACTTATTATATGTAATTGCGTTTGTTGTTTTTTGTTACACCTCTATTCTCATTCTTTTGCAACTGTATTCTTTTCTTCTTGTCAAATTTGAAATTTTGATTTCTTAACAATGCAGGATTACATTAAAGAGAGTGATAACTTGGTTTTATTACACGATCAAATTCGTGACTGCGACAATATTTTATCACAAATGGAAACTCTTCTTGGTGGGTTTCAGGTATTTAAAACATCAAAGGTTTTCTTTCATCTTCGTTATGATTGAAATTTAAGATTTAATGGCCGGTAATACGTGTGCGTGTTTCTAGTATATGAGTGTGAGTGCTAAATTGTTTGTGCCTGCATCTGTTTATCTGGTGTATTTTCTAAACATTAGTTCGGTAGGTGGGTAGAATTTAGCTTTGCTCTATATGATGAGGTTTATTCATTAATGCTACGACTATAAATTATGAACCACTTTTACGATGCTGTGCTTTTCGTTCGGAGTATCTGCAACTAATAGTAAAGTGCTTGCTATGCAATTATTATTTAGTGATATACATGTTGGTTTTTTTTTTTTGCATTAAGAGAACACCATGACAAGTTGAAAGGCTGAAGCACGCAATGATGACTCAGATTGTCCGTTATTGATCTCTCTCTCTCTCTCTCTAAGAGGATATTTAGCTGCATAACTGTTTCTCTCACTCTCTCACCTTATTCACATTGGGACTAAAACTTCTGTTGCTATTCTGATGATATTATGAGGAATCACCGACTCACAGAGTGATATGGTGATGCAGACATTATCACTCTATAAATAAATGAGGAGTTGTCTTGCATGTAATATTTGTTCAACGAGCAGGAGCATTTTTCTTTGTTAAACTAGGTAACATATGAAAAGTAGTTAAATAAAATTTTGTTTGATGATTTTTAACCTAATATTATCATCCAACTTTAAAATCATAGTGATAGGGACATCACACTAGTGCTAGTTATTTTTATGTCTTAGTCTATTTTGAGTTTAGTTTTTTCTTTTATTATGAAACTTAGTCCCACATCGGTTGTAATAGGGAAGTTCACTTTGTAAGAGCCTATATAAAGATGCTCAACTCAATGAATAAGCAAACAATGAATAATTAAAATTTTTTTCAGTTAAATTCTCTTGAGAGTGCTCTTGAGTTTTGGGTGCGAAGCCCGTAGTGTAAGGGGTGCGAAGCCCGCGTAAGAGGTGCGAAGCGCAAAGTTATCTGATTCTTTCTTCAATCCTAATCTCTCTTTTCATTTTATTTCTTGTAAAATCCTAGTTTTTTTTATTTGTATTCGAAGATGATTGCGATCCTGTATTACATCAATTTGGTATCAGAGCTTTGGTCCCACTCCCCTTCGAATTTCTTCTCTTCCCCAAATCTTAGATCTAGATCTACTTTACAAAAAAAAGGGAAAAAAGAAAAAAAATAGAAAAAACAGAGAGAAAAAAGAGAAATAAAATTAAAAAAGAGACGAACCAAAAAAGAAAAATTTACTGTTCACCGTGAACACTAATTAGTGTTCATCTCCCACCTCTGACCAATCCGGAGTTTGTTTCTCGTCCGTTCGGAGTCCGTTTTGAGCTCTGTTCGAAGCATTGGGTTTGTGACCGAGCCCTGGATTCATAACACTTGAGCAACAGGGCCGACCTCACGAGCTCGTATTTGACACCAGCACTGTCCCAGCAGTAGAGAATAAGCATTCTGGTATATCTTCAGCCCAACTTAAGTCCAATTTGAGCCACCGAGTTTATTGGGTAACCTCTGATTTTTATGCATTGAGTTTATTCATCGGATTTTACTTTTGTGGTAAATACATTTATATTGATGGGGATGAAAAAGAGGTTAAAAGAGACATGTATGTAGCTCTCCCGTATTTTTGAGATTTATATGATCAAGATGGGTATGAAAAGTGAAAAAATCATCTTGAGGATTTCTTCAGGTATTTCTCCTTAACACCTGCGCAGAAATGTCATTACGCCCAAATGAAGTTAGCTGGAAAAGCTTATTAGTGGTGGAAAGACAGTCATATCGACTTTCGAGATTGACTTATCTTACAAGAACTTCTTCATACTCGATATGCTCTACACCTCGAGGGGTTACAATTCAGCGATATGATCGCTGAATATAAGGAGATCCTCGCTGGCATGGTAAAGATGCTAGAAAGCATGGCGGTAAAGACTGTTGATAATACAGAATCAGAGCCAGAAGTTAATGACAATTTAGAACCAAAGCTAGAATTTTATGAAAAGCCAGAGTCAGGGCCAGAAATTATTGCTGAGTTGGTGTCAGTAAGAAGAGACTTCCCCACAGCCTATGGAAGTTGAATATCTCCCTGTTGAGATACTTGTAGATCTTACAGCGGAGCCTACTTTGGAGCTAGTATCACCTTTGGCAGGTATGATGGTATCATTTTTCTTGAGATCGCCTGATGCGTACGACCCATTGCAGATATGTTTACAGGAGCTAGGTTCACAGAAGATCAAGTCACTTATGATACAAAATGCAGTTAGTTCAGTTTTCATTATAAATAATGTGCCTCAGTTTGCTATTGGTGCCTGGATTAAGCTGTCATCTTTTATCGATCCGACACGGAGACCAGTTCCACCTCAACCACCTTGGTCCTAATGTGATGCATTAGTGCTACTGTCACGGTCACCCCATGACCCGATTGAGATGCTTCATGAGAGGTGTCCTCACTCGATAAGGTCGACTCTTTCCCACCCTGGGGGAAATGATGGGGACATCACACCAGTGCTAGTTATTTTTTTATGCCTTAGTCTATTTTTGAGTTTAACTTTTTCTTTTATTATGAAATTTAGTGCCACATCGATTGTGATAAGGAAGTTCATTTTGTAAAAGCCTATATAAAGGGGCTCAACTCAATGAATAAGCAGACAATGAATAATTAAAACTTTTTTCAGTTAAATTATCTTGAGAGTACTCTTGAGTTTTGGGTGCGAAACTCGTGGTGCAAGGGGTGCGAAGCCCGCGTAAGGGGTGCGAAGCCCAAAGTTATTTGGTTCGTTCTCCAACCCTAATCTCTCTTTTCATTTTATTTCTTGTAAAACTCTAGTTTTTCTTTTTTATTTGTATTCGAAGGTGATTGCGATCATGTATTACATCACATAGGTCTCAAACAACTGGTGTTCCAGTTAGTGAGGGGTTACGTGCCAAGTTATGTACACTAGGTTATGTTCCAAAACACTAGGTTATGTACCGGAGATTGTGTGGGAATTGAGACCAACTCATTTCTTAAAGCGAGGAAGTTTCAGCTTATTTTAGGAAATTGAATATGAACCAATGTCAATCTTACATCTATTTTGTACACCAATGTAGCCACAAGCACTTTCGGTGGTGGAGAAGTATTTTGTTGGACATGTATTGGATTTGACACTTGATGCCATCATTTGATTCTTTTGATGTATTATTTTAGAATTTTTGTATGTTGGGTGTGTTGTGTCATGCCTGTGTGTCTGTGTTTGTGCTTCTTAGTTTCATACCCTTTTTTAAGGACAATACTTTTGCTTGTGATGTGTGTGTGTGTGTGTGTGTGTGTGTGTGTGTGTGTGTGATGTTTGTGATGCATATATGCATGAAACTTTGGCAAAACCTATAACTCTTGCAGATTCATTATAAAGGATAATGATAATAGGTGTGTTATCTAGTTTATTTTTCCCCCAGTATATCTGTATCATTGAGAGAGAAATAAAAATAAACATAACCCTAATTCTTTTTGTTGATGTTTTTTCTTTCTATGGTAATAGGTTGTTAATGGAATGTCTAAAATGCAATCCTTTTTGTATATGTAAGAACTAGTTGATCTATGACTTTAATCTATTCAAATCAGATGATTTGCATTGCATCTATGCACTTCTTGATGGTTGAGATGGACTTGGCTGCACGCTTGTGTACCTTCAGGGGAAAATTTCCCCACCATTAATAAGAATAATGAGACTTGTTAAAGTATTAGAGGGAACATCAAACTATATCTAGAGGGTCTAGCATAAAGCATGCAAAACCTAGTATCCTCTAGTAGGTCAGGACATGGATAATATGGCACTATGATGTTCTGAAAAGTGTGATGCAATACTTTTATTGGGCTTGTCCTTTTACCATTTATGGAATGTATATGTTCAGGCTTAAGGGCATGTTTGTGTAGAGTGTTGATAAAGTAGGCACAAAGGACGCACTAGGACACTTGCAGAGAAAAGGCAAGGCATGGGAATATTAAGACACGTCGTTGTCGCACCTTCCTTTTTATCAACTATTTAGTACATCTCGTCAGATTGTTTAAGTGAATTGATATCTAGGTTATTAAACAGAGCATGTTGTTTCTTGATCATCCTATGTTAAAAGGGATTGATTTCACAAGCATATCTGTCTCTCTTTAAGTATTGTCTTACATGAGTTGGTATATATATTTGCCAGCTTGTGTGTCAGTACAGAGCATGGTTGAATTAAATAACTTTAGATGGAACTGTGCTAGTGTGATCCTTGTTTCTTTGGCCTTTTTGAATGTTTGATACAAGGATGGTGCTCTATATGTACATAGAATAAGCATGGCAACCAACCCCAAAGTTTTGCAATAAAAGCTTTATTTTTGTATAAGAAAATATTTTTTTTAATTTGCAAATGGTGTTAATTGTTTACTAATGAAAAACTAGCTTGGTCTACTTTTTACATTCTATTTGTTGAGTCATCAATATTTACAGAATTTTTGTGGCAGGATGAGATTGGTTCTATAAGTTCAGAGATTAAAAGTCTTCAAGAAAAGTCTATGGGCATGGGGATGAAGCTGAAAAATCGCAAGGTGTGTGTTTCTCATTCTTCTTAATTCTTTATTACGGGTAAGTATGATAGCGCAGTTTTGGTTGGAGTTCCAATTTAATCATACTTGTATATTGCATCTACTGTGGCTTTGCGTAGATATAGACATTGGTTGTGTACATCTGTTAGAATCTGAGTCCATACAGCAGAGTGCATTATGTCACCTATTTGATGCTAAAAAACTTTCCATACAACAACAATAATACAACAACAACAACAACCACAAAAATATATGGAGGACAGTTTGGATAGATCTAGGAGTTTTAGTTGGTTTACGATTAGTTATAATTTTAGAGTTTGATCAAATGGAATTCTTTTTTAATATCTTGTAATAGTTTCATTAGTAATTCTGGTTGTATTAGGAATCAACGAGTCCTGGTAGAGTGGGAGTCCTTATCTTTTGTATCCATATAAAACAAGTAAACAACCAAAGGCAATGTTCATAATAATATTGTATTCATTATTAAATTATAGGATTTTGTTATTTCCTTGTGGATTCAATGGTTTGTACTTTGTAGCTGATTTTAGGCTATTCCTTGAGTTGGTTCAGCTTTGGCATCAACTTGTGATTGCCATTTTGGCTTCAATTATTACTTTTCATTGTTGCTTGCTGCAAAAGCAACTAAGTCTTTGTCCCAAAATATAGGTCGGCTACGTGAATCCTCTTCTCCCATTCAGTTTGTTATGCGCATCTTGGTTAAATGAAGCACTTTCTTATCCTTAATTTCCTCCATCCATGTTCATTTAGGCCTCCCTTTAGGCATCATTGCTCCCTTAACTATGATCCTATCACTTTCCTAGTCGGTACACCGTACACTTATCTCTCTTGCACATGCTGGAAGTGTCTGCACTAATTGCATCCAATAATCTGCAACACATACATTTCTTCTCCAATTTGTAGCTTCCTCAGTGAACTTTACCTGGTATATGTTAAAGCCACCATAAACTTCAACGTCTTGCATATAATGAGTTCTTTTCAGTATCTGTTACTGCATCTTGACTTTTTTTACAAGCTTAATAGCAATGGTGGCTACTGTTGATATATATTTTTTTAATTTTTACCCCTTCAAGTAGTGTATAATCTGGATTATTTGAACTAGGCAAGTGTTAGCTATTCTGGAACAATAATTTGATCTTGATTTATCTAGAAATGCGCTTTCTATAAAGTATCTAATAAATTGTTTTTCTTTCATAGGCGTTAAAATATTTTTAGATCAGCAATCAAGAGAATCGAGGAGCATGTTCACCCAAGAATAACTACCACCTTGGTTGCTTGATATTAGCATTTCAACTAGTTGTCTCACATCTTAAAATATCCGATGATTTTGTTTCTTGTGCTGTGGTTCATTTATAGTGTGTCTTGATCTAGTAAGAGAAAGAAGAAACATTCTCTGAGCTGCCTTAGAAAAATATTCCTATGAATTCATCCTTCATATTTGGCTTGTGCTTCCTTTCAAGCAAATAAAAAATAAATGTGTACAACCACCCCCACCCCACGCCCCAACCCACGAAAACAAACAAACAAACAAACAATTTCTATATCTATTTACCTGCAGCTTCATTTAACGAACTTTTCCTCTGTTCTCTTCAAGTTTTGTTGATGAAGTTTTTATACAGGTGGCTGAATCAAATTGACAAAATTTGTGGAAGATATTATTGTGTCACCAAGGATGGTGGATATAATTGTTGATGGTGAGGTAATTAAGTTATCACCATTCTATCTTCTTCAAAGACATACTTTTATTGGTTGCATCACGTTAACTAAGATATACTACTGCGTTCTAAATGGCTTCATCTAGTATTTTCTCTCTCTTTAAATTGTCTAGTTCAAAGGATAACATGTTGCAGGGAATCATATAGTCAGATAAAATGTCAAAGGCCATTATGTTCTTGATGAGCATCATTTTTGTTGGATATATGAGATGTGCAACGCAGCATTGTATGCTACGTAATTGATATGCGGTAGATGCAGTATTACCATTTTATTTGTATAAGTGGTATATGTATTGCCAGTTTACCATTTCATTCGCATAAGTGATATAATAATAGTTGTGGGTCACATTTTTGTCGAGAATAAGCCATCAACCTTGTTGGTTTTGTTCAAGGTATATTCATCCTGTTGATTTGAAACTTCATGATTTTTTTCTTCATCCTTTTTGTTTCCTAGTTATTGTTGATGTTGTTTCTTATAAGATCTAAGGATAAGCACAGCCACAAGTTTGGCATTTTGAAAAATTCCAATGGGGTGGGGTGGGGATCTCAAAAGCTTGGACTTTGGGAAAGATCTGGGAAATTTGGAAATTATTGGAAGTTATTTTCACATAAGAAAAAGGGAGGTATGTGTTGAGCTCTTTACTCTATTTATGTAACATAATACCGTATTGTACTGCGAGAAGTTGCTTGCTGCAGTGGTAAAGCACAAGATTTGTCATGTGCTATGTATCATGGTCACTTGTATCGTGAAGCCTACGCGTGTCTGTGCAACATAGGTCATGTTCGAACGCACACCTCAGCAGATAACTAAAACTTTTATTCAGAAGAATCTAAAAGGGAAAGACTCAGGCTTGATTTTTCTGAATAAATCGTGTATAGGTTGCAAATCATATGAATAATAGCTGAGTGAGCTAACAAAGTGTGAATCAGTTTGTTCCCTATCTGTGAAAGAACATTTCACTTTTTCAGAAAAGTTGCTAATTCTGTGACTATGAGGTAGGTTTATTAATAATATAAACCCGGCTATATTCTATGCACAACTTTTTCTGTAAATTTATCGTTTTGATAATGTAAATAAACTGAAAGGCACTGCTATTGTTGTAGAACTTAATATTTTCTTAAAATACACTGTTTTATTTTAAACTCTACCCCTATTGCAATTCAAATAACCACTGTTATCTGCTTTTGTGGTCCATATTCATGCTACCTTTAAAGAACATCAACAAAACCTTTATCACAATTTATTGTTAGGTGAATCCGAAAAGTTCTACTAAGGGCCATGTCCTCAGAAACTCATGAAACACTGATCAGAGGTTTTTGCTGAACCGTTTTAACAAAGATAACTGCTTGGACTTTTATCAGCGTTATATCTGTTGGTAATAAGTAATAACATATTGAATCTTCCTTTAATGTTTTGTGTTTTCATGATTCACTTAATTTCTTGAATTTGATTACAGACTTGTACTCTGAAACTGTTTACATAGCCACAAATTGCAATTTTAACATATTTATTAGTTTTTATTCCTTGTAGACATGTATGCCTTTTTGGTTCTCAATCTGAAGACTCTTCAAATTTTCTTAGAGTGTCTGATCTTGGTATAAAAGGATCTGATGGTAGAATAATTCAGAGTGCATCAGTTTTTCATTACTATTCTTGAATTAATATGTTGAATTCCTGAATTTCCCTCACACTCTAATGGTGGAACATTTTGCATTTTAGCTACCATTATTTCTGTAGCTGTTGTATAATACTGGATATTTTATTCAGGTCAATGATGAATATTTGAGAACCCTCGAGACCCTTAGCAAGAAACTGAAGTTTGTTGAAGCTGATTCCATGGTCAAGGCATCGAAAGCTCTAAAGGATGTTCAGCCGGAGCTGGAAAGACTTCGGCAAAAGGCTGTATCAAAGGTTGTCAAGTAGATATGATTTGTTCTGAATTATTTTAATCTCTAAGTTTGTTCTAGTTAAGAATGCGTCCTCGGCCTTTCCTGTATAATGCCGTTTCAGTACCGTGAATCAGATCCTTGAATATTGAATTGATCCTCAGAACTTGGTAAAACTTTAAGATTATTAATGTCTAATTACAATATAGGTCTAAACAATGACTGTCTTCATATATTTAAGGTTGTGAATAATGTTGGGCCACATGCTAATTTCAATTCCTGATTCATGTGACCTCCCTGTACCCCCACACCTTTGTTTGTTTGTTTCTTTTTTGAGCTACAGTTCCAGTTGTACTTTTTGATGATCATTCATATATTCTCAACAGGCTGATTTCCTATATTGTTTTTGTTGTAATCTCTCTCTGTTTTATGCTATAGTTTTGTTTTTTTGATGCTCCTAGATATTTATTTTATTGAGTATTATTCTTATTTCAAATTGGCGAATTGTGTAATTTTTATGCAGACTATTTTAACACAGATTTCTTGGCGGTAGTGATAAAAAAGATAGGCAATACCTTGTATAAAGCTTATCCCTAGATCGATAAACCTTAAAAGTATCATTTTAGTGCATAGACTGGACTTGTTTGTTGCCTTCTAAATACATCCCCGTCCATCAGCACAAGACATTTATGTGCTGTGATGTCCTTTAGGTGTGACACTATGCATAGGTGGTATAGAATTATTTTCACCATTAAATATGAAGATCTCTGGCAGGTTGGATGCCGATAACACACTTGTAGTCGTGTGTGTCCACTCTCTAAACATAGATGTGGGCCACTCGGACCCAAGCACTATCCTGAAAACTCAGCAGCTCCTGTTATTCAATCATACAATTATATGCTATGTATATTTTGTTGAACGGGTAAAAACTGAGATGACTAGATGGTGCTCTAGTAGAGTTGAAGGCCTTTTCATTGCTAGTGCATATGCAGTGGAAAACTTTGAAGTCTAATCTAGTCAGAAACTGGAAAGATTCACCTTATAGTTTCTGACAACTTGCATGTTGAATTATCATGAATTATATAATTGTAACTATCTTCTCTAGTTTATTGTATGTTTCCTTTTTTCTTTGCAGGTATTTGAGTTTATAGTTCAGAAGCTATATGCTTTGAGAAAGCCAAAAACAAATATCCAGATCCTACAGCAAAGCGTTCTTCTAAAGTACAAGTAAGTTTTATGTATTGATGGTTATTGCACATTAATGTTTTTGAAGATCACTGATTGCTATATGTTAAGATGTCTGCGTCAGGGCTTTATAATTTTCCACATATAGATCTTAATTGTTTCATCACAGCTGATTCTGATGTGGCATTTAACTGATTTCTTAGCTCGGCATTTGCTTCAATATAAACTTTACATATTATTTACTTGTAATCTGTTAAATATTCTATCAATGGCTCTGGAACATTTTACAGAGACAACTGTTTCAGTGCAGCTTTAAGTGGCAATATCATATGCAACTCTCCCTGTGCTTAATCTCTTCAATATTCCAAACACTTAGGTTTCAGTTACACCATCTGTGCATCTTCTTCCTTCTGCTTATGTTTCATACTTTCTATGATAACAGGTGTATAAGTTTAGGTTTTATAGTTCACTGCATTTCTTCTATCATGAATTTCAATTTATCCATAAATAGAAACTATTGTGTTTGTTATTTTATTCCATTGACAAAATGTCATCAGTCATGGTGTCATGATCGAAAATGTCAGCAGGACCCCGCTGTGCCCACCCAAAACTGGTCCAGAGCATATTACAGTGTTCATATTTTGTGCAATTGACGAGTCCAACCACCGTTGGTCATGATCTGAAATGCTAGCGGGACTTGGGCCCATCTTTCCAAAATCTGGTTTTGAGTGCATTACAATGGTCCAGAACAAGTAAAATAAATAGAATATTAATCAGAGAGAAAATACATGATAATCACTAAAATTCTAAAGGGTTTGGATCAAGTTAGAAATTCATAAAATTTGGGAAGTAGTGGTAGGTACTGGAAACTTCTAGTATACACTTCACATATCAAACTTATAAAATCATGGATTAGCAACCGGGAAAAGAGGAAAAAAAACCTCTTTAACGGGTTGGAAGTGTTTTGATTGTGGGTTTGAGAAATTGTGGCTGCGTGAAGGAAAAAGTCAGCATCTTAACTTTCATCTTAACTGTTTCATGATCTATGAAAATTTTGAGGTTCTGTTTCTTGCATGATTTAAAATATTAGCCGATGCTGAATTGTATGGCCGAAATGGACATGGCCGATATGACCAAGACAATTCGGATGCTCATATGGCCAAGACAAAATGGCCGATCGATTTTGATACCAAAACTCTACAACCGATACTGATACCAATGCCAATACCGAGAGATTTCAAACCTTGGACTTTCTTGGTTGCATGAGCTTAAACTGTATGGTAACCCCAAAAAAAAAAAAAAAAAAAAAAGAAAAAAAAGAAAAGAAAAGGAAGCTTGGGTTGGTACTTACCAAATGGCTCAATGTTCTGTGAGCATGTCCCTGTGTTGTTTATAGTTGCTAATTTGGTACCATGGCGGAGATGGTTGATGATATGTTGGAATTCTTAGTCAAATTCTTTTGTGGATCTTCTCTCCTTGAATTTGAATTCCATATATATGCCCATCTTGATGGGAAAAAGCTTCAGTTATGAAGAATCCAGAATGAATTGGTTGCACGTGTTTTATTTATGAAATAGTTGATTAATGAATAATGAGCTAATGATGAACAATGGATTGTCTTTTCCAAATATTTGGTAGACTACATGGCTGGTCCCGGCAATTATATTTCATTTATAAGACGTCATAAACCTGACTCATTTGCTTTCAACTTGAGTATGTTGCATATACATTGCAATTTTAGAACCCTAGGTCATTTACAGTATCAACTTTGCACAAAACTTATATATGGAGCATAGATGCGCATGTTACTGCATTTAATTGGACCTCATAATTATCTATTGAATATTGATGAGCTTCACTGATTTAATAGGAAAAAACCTAATTAAGATTGAAAAGTATGTTGGGGCAAAGTATCGTGCAACTGTTAAGTGTGACATTAGTTATATGAGTTAGGCGTTTCATGTAGTGGCAGGACTCAAGATACTTGGTAATTGGATTAGGCGAGCTTGGTGCAGTCGGACAACTTTACCCAGATCTATGTGATGGGGACATGGCATCAACATGTCCGAAGAGGAGATACGATCACGTGTATCAGTGCAGGAGGCGTCGAGCTGTAACTACTTGGATTTAGCCAGGGTCGTATATTTTTAATTGGAGTCTGTACTTTTCTTTTAAAATAGTGTATACTTTTTTCAGTTGTTTTTTTGTTTGCAGTGTTTTAGTATCACATCGGTTGTGTGAGAATACTTTAGTAACTTGTAAGCCTATTTAATTGGCCTTACTTGAAATAAAGAGCTAGACTTTGAATGGATGAAGTCTTGAGTTTTCAATTATGAAAATATCTGTTTGAATTTGAGTGTGAAACTCTTTTCAAAACAGAATTATCGTGTGAAATGATATCCTAGTTATTTTATTCAGATTCAAATTCAGCTTGATCTCATCTACTCAACTTTCATTCACATCCACTTCACAAAATTTTCAAATCTCAAATTCCAAATTCCAATCAACCAACAGATTGATCCAATCACAAATCTCATTCCCAATTAGTGACAAAGATAAAAACAAAAGAACCCCATCTCCTACCTACTCCTTGGCCGTGAGCTTTCATCCAAGTCCCCAATATAAAATTAAACCCCTCCCAATTCCAATCCCCTACTCTGTAATCAACAACAACCCAAGATAACTCCTCACCACCGCACCCTCCATCAATCTACCAGCAAGCACCCACAACATCCCACCACCTCTTGTTGTGTGCGCAACATTCCCAAGCAATCAACAACCCATCAAGCTACCAAGGTGACACCCACTCACTTCCTCTTCTCTCTGCGTACGCCAGCATCCAAGGGCAACAACAGCCAGACGTCCCCTCCTTTTGCTCCCTCCCTGCGTGCGCCGCCTGCATCAAGATCTCCACCACCCTCTCCTTTCATCCCTTACCTGAGTCGCCAGCAGCACTGGGCTCCTACCGCTTTCTCTCCATCCCTGCATGCGCCAATGCCTTCTACACCGTCTCACTCCCTCTCTGCCAGCAAACGGGAGCACAACCAGTTGACTTGATCTCCAGTGTGTCAACAATCCTGAAACCACAACATCGAGCGCAAATTCAAATCAGATTAGCACCATCAAAGCAAATCAACAAGACATCAAAATCTCGAGAACAGAGCTTGTTGGCAGGTACTTTTATTTTCAGCAAAATCAGAACATCTGTTAGATTACACCGCTTAATTTTATCTCTAGTATTTTATCATGGTTTCTCTGTTGTCCACATATAATGGTGAGCGTGTGTGATTCTGTTATCTTTGTGTTATACTGATTCGATATTACAAGTTGGATTATTCCTTATAACTAAGTATTACGTGTTGTTAGTGACGACTAGAATTGTCTACATTGCGAGTATCAATTTTGTTAAAACCCAGCTCGTCATATAGTAGTTTTACATTTGTTCCTACCGAAGATCGTCATTTATAGTGAAATTAGTAAATTTAACTTTATCACTTATTTCTGACATCACCCGCATTCAGTTTCACATCACTATGTGTTTCATTTATTTATTTAATTTTATATTTTTTAGTTCTTTTTCCTTTTCTTGGGGAAGAAAACCCCATGATGAGGCAGAATCCTTTCCCCACCCGTGGATCATGAATCATATTGTAACGAAACATTATCCATGACAGAGGTAAAGAGTTATAAACAACCATAATAAGACATGTAATCCTATATAAAGCTTGACATTGAGCACAACTAGCAAGGATGACCATTTCGAATTCCTGAGTCTCTGATTGTATGTTGACTCTAGATTGCTTTATTACCTATACGTGGCACTTATTGTTGGATTCATACCCATCAATCATGGGGAAAATTTCAAGAACTGATTAGAACTGATTGGACATGAAGGACCCCTTCGCACGAGCGCACGCTAGATTAAGATACGAGGTTTCATCGATTTCATCTTGGTTTCGACTGTTTCTTCTCGATTTTAGCCACTACCATAATTGGATATCTTTTTATTCTAATTATAATAATATTTAACTTAAATCAATGGCTTTCATATTAATTTAGATTATTTTTTGGGACTAGAATATTATAAGAAGTTCACTTCTCTTGTTTTAACACCCACTCAGCTTACATCTTTATATTGTGTTCTATTTGCATTATATATGCAAAGAATCAAAGATGGTTAATGTTTATATATACTAAAATTGAAACATGAAACGTAACTTTTGAAACTATGAAACTAATTGAAACCTTTGATAAAAGAAGGGTTTAAAAACTGAAACTGAAACTGAAACTGAGTTCTCGAACCTTTCACAAATTTAAACTTGTGTTCGTACCCAATACAAACGAGTTCACCACAATTGACTAATTCACCTCTATTCTGAGCCATTACCCTTAGTTGAGTGACGGCACACTATTGGAACACTTTTTAGTAGAACCCTATTTTCTAAATGAAATCACATAGGAGATGCATAAGTCCCTTCAAACTTTCTCGAGAACCAACGCGCTAATGACACCTATACCAATATGATAACATTGCCTGTCACCACGAAGATGGGGCATGCCTTTATATGAATGAGTATTAGCCACAATACCCAAGCTCAGCCGCCTATCGTTAGATTTCGGCACTGGTCCAACCCAACCTCAGATGCTACACACCCCCCCACCCCCCCACCCCAAAAAAAAAAACACAAAAAAAAAAGAAAAACTAACAACATGCTAAAAGTGTAAAAGACAAAAAAGAACAAAAAAAAGAAAGGAAAAAAAATGACGAGATGACTAAAGTAAAATCTTCAAGAACAAACCCTTTACTCGTTGGCAAACTCGTGACTAGGTGTGCAACATGATGCATGATATTCCCTCCAAATAAACTTCCTCAAAGCCAATCATTTGCAACTAAGACACCTTTGCGAGGGGTTTACTAGCCATGTCCCAACGACAACAGAGACTATTGCAGTAGAGAAATGTATGAGCTAAATTGCACTGAATCCGTAGTCGGTCAAGTTTGGCTTGAGTGATGCCCATATTTCCTATATGCGACTTTTGTGGTCACCTTCTCCCATAATGAACTCATAATTACATATAAGCCCATTTCTCATTGGTATCTTACATTTTTTAAGCGCATGCCTTTCCTGCTCAGTGACCTATATCTAGGGGTGCCATCGGATACGGATTATCCGTGGATATCCGCATCCGAATCCGCCTCCAATCCGGATACGGATATCATTTTTTCACATCCGTCAATATTCGTATCCGTATCCGTATCCGAAAGGTAGGTGCGGATACGGATATGGTAAAAGTAATATCTTATTCGTATCCGATCCGATATCCGAATGTTGCGTGCTTCATAATGATATCGGTATAGAGAAGATTATTCTTCAATGGAATAAGGTATTAAATTTTGATATTTTGAGTTGGTGAAAAAGTAATAGTGAAAAGTATTCGATTCTTGCAAGAGCACCACATGATATTTTGAGTATTTCGACATCAACCATGTCATCCGAATCGGCATTTAGCACCGGAGGACGTGTAATCTATTATTATAGAAGTCAAATGACAATGAATATGATGAATGTATTGATATGTACACAACAATATCATAGTATGTATCATATTTAATATTGTAGTAGATGAGATAAAATGTAATATAAGCATTTCTGTTTAATTTATCCTTAACCATATCCATTTTTAACGTATCCGATTAGTATCCGCATCCGATCCGCAAATATCCGATTTATATCTGATATCCGATTTGGCGGATACGGATATCATTTTTTCACATCCGCCAATATCCGTATCCGTATCCGTATCCGAAGGTTGGGTGCGGATATGGATATGGTAGAGGTAATATCCGATCCGTATCCGATCCGATGGCACCCCTACCTATATCTCATAACCAAATCTGAGTTGGGTTACTACTATGTATCAGTAGGTCACTACTTCTACATATCATTTCTTTTCCTCTTTAACAGAATCTCCATATGTTCTTGTTCAATTTCATACAAAAGAGCACCTCTCTCTCGTCAATCATGAGGGCAGCCACATTTGTCTTGTCAAGGACTTTTGGCACCAGCTCGTGAAGGATGTTGTCGTAAAATTTTATTTTGTGTAGTTTTAGTTAAATGCTCGTTTATGGAAGACGGATAATTTCCAAAGTAGGAAGGTGAGGGAAGCCTTAGAATCTAAAGGATTTAGAGTTAGCATAATGAGAATGGAACATATAAAATGTAACTTCATCAAAACTATGAGAAAAAAATGAGTTTAGTAGAAATTGATGATTTAGAAATACCACGGAGTGACATTTTCACTACTTACATCAATCATTCACCGTGCTTGTGAGATCAAGGAGGATGTGGTTTAGAGAGAAAGCGGTATGGTCAATGTGGAGAAGTGCTACAGGAATATTAAGTGGACTGAAACTAAAGGCAAAAATTTATAAGATGGCTGTAATTCTAGAAATGCTTTATGGCTCAGAATGTTTGTGCAATTAAGAAACATGTCTAAACAATTTATGTAGCAGACAATTAAGAAACACACCCGTGAAAGTACTCTATCATGATACAGTAGTAGAAATGATAATGTTGAGATGAATTAGTGGCAACGTGCTAAGAGGTAGGATAAGAAATGAGCGCCTCTGTAGGTGAATAATGAGGACTAATTGAGATGGTTTGGTGCGTGCAAAAGAGCACATTAAGTGCACCAATTAGAGAAGTGATGTGGGCAAATGAGGACTAGATGTAGGACTAGCTGAACATGGATTGAGGCAATAAAAAAGGATATTATATTTGTCAATTTAACCAAGGTGATGGCCTTTAAGACAACTGAATGGGAAGAAAGAATTCATGCTGCTGACATCGCAAGTTTGGGATAAAGGCTCTGATGGTGTGTTTTTGTTGTTGGCATTGATTTCTACTCTCTAGTTGTGCTCCATAACTGAGTCCATTCCGGAATGTTTTGGATGATGCTCAATTGTAGTCAGCCATTTTAAACCCATGCCCCATCTGTCCTGTACTCTGTGGAGTCGATGGTGAAACAGTAGGTGATACACACATTTGTACTGGATTGAGAATTGATTTTGCCTTCACCCTTGTTTATGTTCTTCATACCATTAGAGTAATATTTAGATATATTAATCACTTCTGCTGAATTTGTTGTTGTAGGTATGTGATTCTTTTTCTCAAAGAACATGGTAAGGAGATATATGCTGAAGTTCGTGCAGCATATGTTGATACAATGAACAAGGTACCCACTGTTCCAGTTGTCTTCCATCGTATTCAGTAGGCTCAACAGTATCTGCAAACATCCACAGAAATAGCAAGTCAAGCACAATAAAAAGTTAAATACCACCCATATCTCAATATAATATTTCAATGCATTTAACTTTAGCATTTATTTTGTTGCCCCAGGTTCTAAGTGCACATTTTCGTGCATACATTCAAGCAATGGAGAAGCTGCAACTTGATATAGCATCATCAACTGATTTGATTGGAGTCGATACCCGGAGCTCTGGTCTTTTCTTAAGGGGAAGAGAACCATTGAAAAACCGTTCTGCTGTTTTCGCTTTAGGAGACAGAATAAATATTTTGAAGGTCTTTTACTTCCTTATACTTACACATGGTTATAATGCTCTCTCTCGTGGAAAACTATAAACTATATTGATTCTTGTATACCATTTTTTCTAGTATATAGATATTTTTGCTGCAGCATTGCAAATCATATCGGTCATTTTTATCACCATTGAGGTTCCCTATATCTTGTATAAATTGTAATTGCATATTCTGAAAATACTTTGTCTATTTTGGTCATGTGGGGGTATCTTTCTCTTCCTTTCTAATATTCTATTTTCTTGTCTGCCTAATTATGTTTTTCTATATTACATCCTATATACAAGGATAACCTCTCCACTTTATTACTTGTTCACCAATCTCCCTTAACACAACTCTATTTTATACATTTTGGCTTATAAAAAATCAAGGAGATTGAGTTGTTCGTGCCCAAATGGCAACGGACTCTACAAGAAGCCCAACGGTTTCATTCGTACGTTTCAAACCCTTGTTCAAGAAGTCGCTTTTCAATCATAGAAAGTTGATGGACATGAAGGTGAACAAGAGTTGGCATAACTTAGCAAAAATTCAAGCCAACCAACACTTACCCCATGAAGGCATTATTGCGAGGAGAATCAATTAAAGTGTGGAATAAGTTGAGAGGGTGACCATAGATGTTTCAATTTTCTATAAGTGAATGTATTATTAGTATTTACAATTGTTTATTGTATCGAGGAGATGAAAAAGGGCCTAGTAATGTGAGTTGAACCCAGGGCCGGTTCTGAGATTTAAGGGGCCCTGTGCCAAAAGTGGAATACAAAGCCCTTCTCTATATACCTATAAAAAATATATCATTACATGGAGCATCAACCAACACTAGTATCAAAATGTATCATTGAAAAACTATCCTCGCATTTTTACCTGCAAATTCACTAATTAAACTTTTAACATCAATTTTATGTATAAAATCATTTTCAATAGAGAAACATCTTCCTAATTTATCTTTAGGAATTTTTTCGACTAATAAGTCTCTTATAGGACCATTTTCCACTAATAGATCTCTAAATTTTATTTCAAGATTATGCCAAGTTCTTTGATCATAAATATTCAAATTCATGAGAATAAACTGATTTGGTTGTTCATTGCCTAAAACATTTTCATTTCTCATTTACATTTACATTCTAATTCTCATTCTGGCCTAGATCATCATTATCGTTCTCATTCTCATTCAACCTAAATCATTAATGTTTTCATTTTTTGTTGAATTTTCAACTAAACCTTGTGTTTCATTAACAATGAATTTATCAAGGGCTCTACACTAAGAGGAACAAATTGCTTAATTTTTCTTTTTTTCTTGCATTTATTAGATCCAGAAGGGTACTTCTAGGAGGCATTTTTATTATATAAAAAAAAAATATTACAATCAAATTGAAAGAAGTCAAAAGAATCAAAGGAATACAACCTGATTTGAAACCTTAATCAGCCTGATTTGAAGTCTTAAATCAAGCCTTGAATCAAATTGACTTTTCTCTTCCCACCTGTAAAAGGAAAGAAAGAAATAAAGAATTAAAGAAAGATTCAGAGTCAAACCCAAGATTGATGATGAAGATATCATGATTATTAAGATGAAGGGTTTTGAGATAGAAGACTAAATACGAATGTAAATGACAACTATCATTGGCATCCTCTTCATATTGTGTTAAGTAAAAAAACTAAAAGTCACTTAAAAAAGACATTTTGAAGCTTTAAGAACAATTTCTATAGGAGTCAAAGAACATGCAATATAATAGTTGAATAGAACTTGAATTCAAACCATTCAACCATTATGAGAACTTGTAACTTACACATTTGATCCTATAAACTTTAATTCTACCCAGTAAAGGTGCAAAAATGATTGTTCTAAAAAAACTCAACATACGTTTGCCAACAGGATGTGAGACTTCACCATGAGATTCATGCCCATTAACTTGAAATCAACATATCCAAACAACTCAGGCATGGTCTGAAATCAATATTTTTAAAAAAAAAAAAGCAGGCTTGATGGAACTGAAATCAAATGGAAGAACAACTTAACCAATATGAATAGCTTAAGTTCAAGCATCAATTACTTATACATGAATTATACATACAACCAAAAGAATAGCTTCTTTTGCTTAGAGCAAATAGGATGATGGAAACATGTTTCCATACAATTACAACAGAACAGTGCTGTGGATGTTAATAAAATTACTCGAACACGCATCCAAGTGTTGCACATGTTTTAGGGAATCATAATCAGAAATGAGTTTGGTAGGAATAGCGACGTTAAAAAAGCTTTGCCTTCTCAAAATGTCCACATATACACGTGGCAAATAGTTCAAAAATTTCCTACAAACAAGCAAATCATCTAAAATCCCACATCTAGTCTATGCAAAAACATAAAACTGTCACTGTATCTTCTGAAACATGGATTCCTCAATAATAATTTGTGTGTTTTGAATGTGTAGAAGATTTCGTTCAGTGAGATGTGGAAAGTGTCAACACAAACGGCTCGAACGAATATCGAAAAATACAAAAGGAAATATAATGGATGCTCAATAGTCCAGGATTTTGTTTTCTGAATTAAACATGAATACATAGATACCAAAAACAAATCAAGCTAAGGGGCAAGTCAATCACCTCTTCTAGACAAGAAGACGATAGACTTTTGCAGCATTTATGTTCCTCGAGAATTTAATCTCAAAGGATCAAAATGCACTAATAAAAGATAATCAGGAATTAATTATTGTTGTCATTCAAAATTCAGTACAGTTTCCATAGGTTTTGCATACTACTAATGTTGTTGTCAATGCATAGTTCCAAATGAAGCAGAGAATTGAAGATGTATCAAAAATAAAAAAAGTAACCACAAATTGGAAGAAGAAGAAGAAGAAGAGTATCTTCATGAAGCTGCAACTGCACTCGGAGCATTCAAACTCTAACTCCCAAACCCCCTCGCTTTTTAGGAGATTCCTGCAGAGTTAGAAGACAATAATTATGAACTTGCTGTTACGAACAAAATTAAATCAAAATCAGTGTTTGATGTGAAAAAAGTTCCCTTAATAAACAGAGAACAAGCAGAAATAACAAACCCATGACCCAAAACCTCAATTTATACAACAAAACAAGGAATTAACAATTACCTATTAAAAAAATTCAATTCAAAAAGAACTCACCTTCTTTGAGCTCTGTGGGAAGAGGTCACTGAAAAGACTACAATCAATTCACCCAAATGAACCCACCTTCTTTGAGCTCGATGGGAAGGATATGCTACCGTTGATCTTCTCCTTTGGGCTTTGACTTCTGCTTCGATTTTGCGAGGAAAAAAAGAGGTGGGGTTTAATACTTAAGACTTGAGAGAGAGAGAGGGGTACTGAAGAGTGAAGAAGAAAGGTCAACACTCACTAGAGGAGGGGAGATTTGAGACTTGAGAGGGGGGAGAGAGAG
This sequence comes from Agave tequilana, assembly GCA_038442645.1. Lineage (NCBI taxonomy): Eukaryota > Viridiplantae > Streptophyta > Magnoliopsida > Asparagales > Asparagaceae > Agave > Agave tequilana. Next base: position 190,092 of record JAVJIF010031906.1, on the reverse strand, counting down.
TAGGTACTGAAGAAAGAGGTGGGGATAGCTGTTGGCGAAGCTGAAGAGACGCGAGGGCATGTGGTCGGCGAACCCGAAGAGACGCTAGGGACCGGGGGTTGCATACTTTTTTTTCACCTTATTTTTTAACGCTAGAGACACTGGGCTGTTAACTGGGGGGAATTCTGAGCAGTTGCAAGAGAGTGTGGACCGGTTTTGGGCCATTGACCGCGGGGCCCCTTAAACTTGGGGCCATGTATAATTGCACCAGTTGAACCGGCCCAGAGCCGGGCCTGGCTGAACCAAGACAAAGGTACTAGCACATCTTACTAAATTGTCCCTGACTGAAAAGTTAAGGTTTTAGATAGATATGTATTTTCTTGCCTAAGTTACAAGGGATAGGGAGTTTATTTTAAGCTATGGATGATAGTGGAAAAGGTTGCATCCTTTGATTGGATGGTAATTTTAGGTAATGGGCCTTCCAAATCTTGGTCAAGTATTTGCCAGATAAGAAGTTAGAGCATATGTCAAAGTACGGAATTTGAAATCTGCATCTCTCGTTGGTACTGTAGCGTTAATGTTCAGTGATTGGAGAAAAGAATGGAGGATGCTTTTATTGGTGGATCTCATATTATTGAACACGGGAATGGAGGATGCTTTTATTGGTGGATCTCATATTTATATTATTGAAACATGAGAATGGAGGATGCTTTTATTGGTGGATCCACTTTATTTAAATGGGGATTTGGTACTTGAGGAACACCACTTTCCAATTTAGGATAGTTATTTTCTTATTTATTTTTCACAAGTCTTGTAAAGTCGATATAAAATAGCTTTAGAGAGTCAAGGGAACCACATTTTTTAATTTCTTCAATTAAAATCATCTTCTGATGTGATCTTTTTCTCTTGTTTCACCCTTAGAGAGGCTAAACACTTATCGAATGAGCTGTGATATTTAAAGTTGCTTTGGATCACTTTCTTTATGATCACATTACTGCTCACTTCTTACATCAATGATGGCTTGTCATCCTTGCTATGCTTCTATGATAGTAAGTGTGTTTGTCAAGCTCCTAAGGACCTTTGATTCAACAACCCTAATACATCTAGATTTTATCCTCTCTTGAATCCTTTTATTTTTATCAGGGCAGGAAGGAACTGTTGGCCCAAAGGCCTATCACCCTAGTTTTGATGATGATCAACTCATGAAGTTATGTTTACTAATGATCTTGTGTTTAATTAGTGACAGATTCATTATCAAGATCTTAGTAGGTGCATAGCTCAACAAAGGATAAAATGTCAAGATTTGGAGCTAGCACGGTGTGATCCAAGGAGTTTTTGGATCAAGCTTGGACCAAGTCAAGAAGATGAGAAGACTTCAAGATCAAGACTTGTGTCTAGGTATAAGATTTTGTTTTTGTTTTAGAGTAAAATGTAAAGGATAGATAGTTGGTGGATTGCTCAAGTACATATACACACACACTCTTGATAGTTTTGTTTTTTACAAAAGATTTTCTAGTTTAGAAAATACTATTTGGTTTTTGGTATTCATGTTTACTTATCTTTCAACCAAAAACATATTTAGAGCTTAATGTCAAAAACATAGATATTTCATCTTGATTGTGTAGTGGATCTTATCCATACACACTATGCTTTAAAAGTATATCTTGTTTTTGTATTTGTTGAAGTTTTGGAAAAACATGTTTTGGAAAATACAGTTTTTATCATGAGTCAAATATTTCCAAATTACAAAAATAGTCCAATCTTTTATAACATGTCTTGATTTTATGCAAGCATATTTGTATATCAAAGTATATTGGTTAAACTATTTTTGTAGATTTTTAAGTATTTTATGGGATTTTATTTCAGCCAAAAAGACTAACTTTTTAATCCCAGAAAACTGTTTCAGGCTTCAGCTAGTCGACTTGCCTACCTTTATAGTCGACTAATCCTAAAGTCGGCCGACCGGACCGGTCGACCGACGTGCACAAACGTGCACGCCTTTGTGCACTGGAGGACAGCCGACCGTGCCGGTCGACCGCTCCAGAGAGCAGAGCTCTCTGGAAAGTTCGGCCGACCGCACGGGTCGACCGACAGAGAGTTAGACTCTTAGCTCCAGTGGGTCGGTCGACCCTGGCGGTCGACCGTGGCTCCAACGGTCAGAAATTCGACCGTTGGCGGTCGACCGCACGGGTCGACCGGCAGCTCTGACAGACCCCAATGGCTATATTTTTCTGGCCTATAAATTTGGGGGTTTGGTCATTGTTTGAAGCCAAGATTTTGGAGACTCTTAGAGCCAGTTTTTCCCATTCATTCCAGAGGTTTTTCTCCACAAAATTAGAGCCAATACTTCCAATTAAAAAGAGAGTTTATCAAGAGTGTAAAAGAGATTTTCTTGAGTTTTTCACCAAAGATTCTTTCCTTGCTTTCTCACACAAACACTTGAGCATCCATTGAGATATTCATCTTATAGGAGTGTTGTAGTGAGAGTTTTTATTGGTGATCAAAGTGTGTAGATCACCAAAGATCTTTTCTTTGTTCTTTGAGGAGACGGGCAAGTGTGCTCGTGGTGGTTTAGAGTTCTTGTGTGAACTTGGTGATTTGAGGTGCGGCCTCGGCGAGCTAGTGAGCTTGCGTGTGTACGGGACTAGGGAGTCCGAGGGCTTGTAGGTGTTGCGGCACCGAGGAGAGATCCATTGGGATCTTGCATAGTGGAAATCCTTCGTGTGTCGAAGGCGGGGATGTAGAGCAAGTGTGCTCGAACCTCGAAACAAACCCTTTGTGTTTGCGATTGCCTTTTCTCTCTCTCCCTTATTTATATCTTGCATTACTTTATTGTGTTCATCTTTACTTGCATGATATACTTGTTTGCATAATTGATATATACTTGCTTGGGATTGTTGACTAACACTTGTATTCAACCAAGAGAGCCAACGCGGCACCTCAACCCATTCAAGGGGAATCTAGAGGAGTTTGTCCAGAGCCCTTCACGGGGAATTCGGCAACACTCTTGTGTTATACATAGTGTTTAGTGTAAAAGTTTTAATTAGGTCATAATTGCTCTTAGCTTCCGCATTATTTGCATCATTTGGCATTAAGTGACCATTAGATTAGCCATCACCTATTCACCCCCCCCCCCCCCCCTCTAGGTGAACTTACAGGAACTACATAGGGAGTTCCCATATTGGCAGTGGTGCAAGATCAAGGTGCTTTAGGCTTTCTTGCGGGAAATTAGGGATGTAAACGGATACAAATAATACGATCCAAATTCGGTTCCACATCCATATTTTGACAATTTTGGAATTTTATCATTCTGTTTAAAATGTGGACACACATATTGATAGAGCTAAACTATCCGAAACATCTGAATAGATCTCTGCATATACAAGGACATTGATATGTGACAACCAAGATTAAAGTCTGTTTGGCATTATGTAGTGCAACATAAGGAATTTTTTCAGTGACATATACATTAAATTTTGAAAGTTGCAACTCAACTTTCATTTAAAAGTTCAGTAATAGTCAGTAAAGTCATCCGGTCAGTATCTAGAGCAGATCTGCTCTGAGTGTGAATTCATTTTAGCAAATATGAGTAGTGAATTTAGTATTCAGACAATATCCATGCTCATATCTGTATCCAGAAGACGGAAAAAAGTACAAATAGAATATTACCAATATCCCCACCGTTTACATCCCTGGGGGAAACACATGGAAGGTGGATAACCGAAGGATCATCTCAATGATTTTGATGAAGGCTTAAAAGATATTTGTTTGGATTGTCTATGTTCAGGAACTTGATATTTACCAGGTTGAAGCACTTTTCGTTGTGGCTAAGATGGCACCTTTACAGATCCTTGTTGTCATCACTCCTGTTCAATGGTAGCATTGCCAAAGCATTCTATATGCAGCCTTCCGAAGTTCTCTTCTTCCTCATAACTTAAGTGCGACCTTTGCTATGCCATATATGGACCCAATAAACACCTTCACCAAAGCTGGTTGTTTTCATGCTGGTTTTGATAAAAGGGCCTTCAATGACCACTTCTTGTATAAGCTGTTCAAAGTTTTGCATAATCATATGTATTTTGGACAATATCATTTTCTCTTTTTTTTTCCTTCATTTTTTTTCTTTGGGGGCGAAAGGCTCGGAGGCTTACTCCATGGTAACAATAGGTTTCCATAAAAGGAGAAATCGACACATGTTTTGCACACACAGATCACAAGGAATCGGCCTCTAACGAACTGCTGGTAGCCTCCAAATGCAGTGCACCACTGCAAATTTAGTTTGAAAATCCCCTCACCCCCATTGGGATGGCGAGATTGAAACTCACAACCCTCCTCTGAGGGAAGTATCTAGCTAAATTGGCTATTATGCAAGCCTATGGACACAATTCCAAATTCCGTCACGCCCCCTCTCCCATACACATAGGAACTAGGTCTTAACTTGCCATTTCTAATATCTTGAATAATGAATATTCCAATACATGATAACTTGATAATCATTGAATAACTTTATATTACGGAAATAGATATGAAAGCAAAATGTGAGGTTACCATGATTCTTTGTCATCCTTGACATTATTGCAATGTTTATTGTGGCCAGTGTTCTAAATGGCGGCCACAGCGGCTACATCGGCCGGGAAAATTTATCGGGGATGGGGATATATCGGGGACATATCGAGATATTTTCAAAAATCGGATGTCAAAATCGGACTGTAAATATACATATCTTCTTGTCTTAAATTGCATCTCAATAAGACAATATATGCATAAATTATATAAAGCTACATAAAACATCATACTTATATGTTTAAGATATACTTAACTCGATAACTTGCATTAATCTTATAAATGCATAATCACTATCCAAGTGTAGAATCTTCACAAATGACACATTATCACATCGCTCGAATTACTCAAATACCTAACCTAGAATTGAGTGTAAAACGCTATATCGGGTCCAAAATCGCCGAAATTGCGGCCGATATATCGGGTCCATGCCGATTTATCGGCGATTTTGGGTGAAAATCGCTATATCGGTTTGGATGTGTCAAATCATTGCGGCTAGGTGACGTAAACGCAATATCGACGCAATATCGGGGATATTTAGAACACTGATTGTGGCCCTAAGTAGTGGCTATAATTTTATAAGTAATCCTGAAATCAAGTCATGTATCTAATGTACTTATATAAGTATTCGAAATTCACACACAAAAATAGTTCATTATATGAAAAAGTTGCTATTTCTAACAGAGTTTCTGAACACAATGACATGTAGAAAGCCACCCCTATAAGTAACAGACAGTTTTGGGGTTTTGGGTGGGGGGGGGGGGTGAGAGAGTCACTAGAGGATTGCACTTGTCCAAGACCATGGGTTTTGTATCTGTTGCGCTTGTATAACATTACAGAAAAGGGCTACATGGATGCCCGGCAAATCCTGAAAAATCCAAGATATAGATACATCGTGAATGCGGCAATAATAAAATTATGTATGTGAGTTAATTGCTTTATGTATAACATGGATCTTTTAAGTTCATAATAGTTAAAAAAAACAATAAAATTGCCCCAGTTATAAAGTACGATCATTAGAAGAATCATAATTCTTCATTAAGAAAGTGAAAAGTTATGCAAGCACATCTAGAAATGGAATTGAATTCTGGACCTATTCTTTGTGCATTAGTTTTAACCTCCTTGTCTTGGATACATCTTTGATGTGTCTTGGTATGTAATAAACCTTAGGTGTGTCATGGAAGTATCCAACGAAGACCCATCAAGCACCCAAAGTCCAAGTATCAGATCTGTGTCCGAGATGGCAATGTCTCCTTTCTCAATGTAGTTTTGTAACATAGTTTACACTTAAAGTGGGTAGAAGACCAGGGAGGAAAGAGAAAATGACACTTGGGAGAGACTGTGAACTAGTAGATTATAATCTACATGATTACTAGAGAATGTCAGAGATTTAAGAAAGAGTGATTATTTCAGGGATAGCTGTTGGGAATTAGTTGATTACAGGTACCTGAGAGTGAAACGATGGATAATAGCATGCAAGTAGAGGAAATAATAGGTTTTGAGCTAGTAGTTTGTTGAAAACAGTGAAGGAATGAGAAAGATGAAAAGAGGCTGAAATCTTGTGGTGAAATTTTGCTATAGAGTACTCTTTAACGTTCATAGCATTCATAATGTGAAGTGTGGAAGTCTTAGCATTGGAACAAATCGGAGCATATATTGGAGCTTTAACTCATGGAGCACAACAACAAGTATAGCTATGCATCTAAGCACCCAAATCAAGGTTCCTAGCAATCCTTTTAAAAATGATTCCCTTTCGTTGTTACTTGTCATGACAAATCAGTTTAGTTTCAAAATATTTTATACATAAGGGTGATGTTTCCTCAAGGGGTATAGCAATAGAAATCATAATTGACGTGTTCAAAAATGATATGTTCCTAATAATTGATTGGATTTTTCTTTATTTTTCTCAGGAATTGAACAGCCTGCATTGATTCCACATATAGCTGAAGCTAACTCTCAAAATATCCATATGAAGTTCTTTTTAGGAGCTTGCACAAACTTTTGATGGATACTGCCACTTCAGAGTACTCATGTCTTTTCTATAATACTTTTTAAATTGTAAATATAATGCATTGCACTGTTTGCTCAGTATATTTTTTTCCTTGATTCAGGTACCTTTTTGTGATGATTTCTTTGGAGAAGATTCAATTTTTTATGAAATTTTACAGGTACCTTCCGAAAGTTTCATTAATATGCTCAATGGTATTATAGGGTTAGCACACTATGGAGCATTAGTGATTTTTCTTGGAGGTGTCTGGTTTTCTGAGAAAGAACATGTTACATCCCAATGTTAATTAATAAAACAAAAATGATCTTTTAGTCATGTTAACCTACAGAATTGCAATGTTATATTTACGTGGGACATGGTGTCAAGCGTCTAGGTGCCCTGAAGTGTCCTATAGGGGAACCTTCCAAAACTGGTGGAGATGGCTATGCACATAACCATTTATGAAATGAGTAACAAAAAAAGAAATTGGATCAGAGATCACCAAAATAACCTGTGATATTTTTTGGGTACAATTTAGATTAAAAAGCTCCTAGAGTGCCATGGAATTGTGATATTATCATAGTTTTATTACTTACCGTTGGAGTGTTCGAGAAGTGTACTCAAGTGTGCAGGTGTCAAACACGTCAAAAAAGCCTAAAATTTGAGGTGTTCTGGTGACACTGCAGAAATGGCACATATGATAAGCCTTGAGGTATTCCAAGGCAAAAGCTGTCCTATCAAGGATAATATATTGGTCTCTGCAATTTGAAGAGTTTGGCTGCTCGAGATTGATGGGTGCATCTAAGCACAAGCTCTCTTGCTGTGTATCTTAGATATGTGGTTTACTTTCTTTACTTGAAAGTTAGAAGGTTCATAGTTATACGGTGCTTGTGTTCTGTAGAATGTATATGGTGCTTATAACTTAAACTACTGCTTGATGAGCATTTCTAAATGTTTTGTATTAAAAAGCACGTATTAAAAAGCACATTCACATTATAATTATAATTACCAATTACCTTGGAAGTGTGATCTTCTTGTAAGAAAATTTATCAAAGAAAATAGAGGATAGAAGTTTTGATACACCTTTATTACTTTCAGGCCATTTGCAGTAATTGACGAGCATTTCAACACAGTACTTCCAAATTGTTATGATGCAATTGGCATAATGCTTATGATCAGGATAATTCATCAACACCAGGTATGTTGTGGTTTTCTATTTAATCACCCATGCTTTTATAGCTTCTGATATAATATTGTAATCATCCTATTAGAAGCATTTGCTCAAAGTTGCAGCCATATGAATTTTTGTTTATTATTTTTTAACTTTTTGATGTTAGCTATTTGATATTCTCCACCTTCAATTTTTTTAATTTTTAATAATCAGGTGATGATTTTAAATTATATAGAAGATTATTCTATCCAGCAAATGTTTGATGCATATGGTTCTAGTTTAACCAAAACTGTTTTATATTATCCCCCAGCTCTCACGTCCCCGATCCAACCTTGATATTTAGGTTCCACAATAGATGCCACAATTCTCCCTAAACAGAAGAATTGCAAAGCCTAACCTCAACCTGCCCAATAAAAAGATCTTTTGGCATATACATAGTTTCACAAACGATATGTATTCCAAATCCATTCATATTACATTCATAAGTCCCACAACTACATATAACAATGTTCTTATGTAGTCCTTGCTCAAGTATATATCTTACACTAAGTTCAACTATAGAAATAGCTTGTCTTATCCAAATCTTATACAAAATCTCTTAGATCACTTTATTCACTACTATACTAGTCCAGAGCTAAGCGAGAATCAAGATAGACTACTGTTGCCCAACAAGTGAACGACATGTTTTTAAGGTTGTTGGATCTGAACCTTGAGCCACATGGATCTGAGATGGTGTTTCTATAAGGGGTGAGCTTTCACGTGCTTAGTAAGCGGCACATAATAATTTCTGCAAACAAGTTTTCTCAAAAAGCTAAAAATGTACGGATAGAGATACCTGATGTGGAAGGAACAACGCATGGATGACAAGCGATAAGAGAAGAAAAAACAGCAGATCGTGAGTCAGAATGACTTAATAAATCGGAAGATACGCCGATACAGCGGATCCTCCGCGGAAGATCAGCTATGCGAACAAATAACACATGAATTGCAGTAATGCATAAGCATTCTGAAAGAACATATCTGCAAGATCCAATATTTTCAGGGAAAAGTATGTTTCTTTTTCTGAACCAATGCCTAAGCTAGACTAACTAGAATTCTAAAGTACTTGCCTTTTATAATTGAGATTACAAAAAAATTTCTAATAAAATATATATTAAAAAGAAATAGTATGCCAATATATTGTGGCTACTGATAGTAAAGAAAATAATCTTGGCGTCAAAATTTGAAAGATCTACAGGCTCATCAAATATGTAATAATTCATGATCAATCATATTCAACATCGTGAAAGTTGCCTTCTAAATAAATCTTCATCACTTTCCCTTGTGGGATTGGCCACTAGCCACCAATTCATACACCTGCATATAAATCTGAGTTACAAGTTTTGGTTGAGCTGTGCAATTCTCAATGATTCTTGAGCCATTTTCAGATCCAAACATGTACTTAAGTTCTCAAATATTGGAGATGGATTTCTCCTCATCAATTCTGGCAATAATACCTGATGTCATAAGATGTAAAACTGGCATGGCTTCACTATTCGACAAACTGTCTTCGTCAAAGGCTGGAGCTAATTTCTTGCAATAATTTCCTTTGGGGTTGGGTGGGTGGCTTGTTGGCGGCACCCCGGGGGGGGGGGGGGGGGGGGGGGGGGGGTGTTGATTAATTTCTTAAGATAAATAATATTAAATTACTGGGAAACATTGTATATGACTCAGAACAACCCAAAAGCTCTTATAACATGACTCACAAGATTTCAGACATGTTGGGTTCCTGATATGATCAATTTCCGAATGTCAAATCTTTTAGAAGATATGGTTTAATCCCCTGTTCCAGACTCACAACTAGATTTTCCTGCCTTTTTAACGAGTTTGATATTCTTGGTTTGTATTGTTGTCTGTAAAATTTTCAGTAGAATTGGTCCCTGGACTAGCCTAAAGCAATTGTGAAACCGTAAATAGCTACTGACATGAAGGAGAATGATATGCAGTGCCTAAATTGATTTAAGTTGGACTTTACACTTTTCTTTACCTTTTTCCTGCTTCTAACAATAGAAATTTCCTGCTTTTCATCCTGAGGGGTTGCCATCTTGGACTAATTTTTACGTGATTTGTTATTTTTCTGCAGTTGATCATTTTAGGAGGAGAATACCGTGCCTGGACCATACTTGGATAAGGTTTGATTACACGCCTTAAGAAAGTATTTTGCCTACAATATTGATCAGCTTGCTCCTTAAGTTTAGTCCTGTTTGCATATTACCACTTCCTGCTTTCACAATACCACTTTCTGCTTTCACAAGGACCACGCCTTCCAGAATGTACTAAATACTACTCCTCCGTCCGGGAATAGTGTGTATTTTTTGACCAAATTTTGTCCAAATTAGTAGTCCATTTGAATCCCAATACTACTTTTATCATTCTCATACTACTTTTTATTATTCCCAATATAGCGTATGAGTAATACTCTTGCCTTTCTCTTTATAACAAAAATGTCCTTTTAGATTTTAACTTTACAACAACTCCTAAATTTTTAAAGAAGGGTAAAAATTGAAATTTCCCAATATAGGACTATTTCTTACTCTCCCCTTCTCTTTCTTATTCTTGTGCTCGGTCAAAAACGCCAAGAAAATTCGGACGGAGGGAGTAGTATACTAACACTTTTTTTTAAGGACAGCTTTTGCATGATATCTTTTTACATATGGTTTCCATGATAAAATGACCTCGTGAGCACCATATTAAAAAGAAAATAATCACAGAAACATTATCTTGACAGCCAATGCAAATATGGAGCTCATAACTAAATTTCTGATAGCAAAATTTTTGCATATTTGTACAAGATTATGGAATTTGCAAACTCCAGATGTTCGGTTTCATAAACACATGAAGACATAATATCATGCAGAAAAACTCATCACACGTTCTTGTTGATCAATGTTGTTACTTTGTTTTTCCAAATATAAAAGGATGCTAATAAGAGGGGTAATTCACTTCCTTGAATGGAATTTCACTATGGCATTTGAGAGCTCCAGGTTATCATTTTCATGGAACATCTGAAGACATAATATTGCGCAGAAAAATTCATCACCCCTTACTGTTGATTGGTGTCATTACTTGTTTTCTCAAACATAAATGGAAAAGAATAATTATAGGTGTGGACTCATTTTAATTACGAAGAATTTGTGATGGTGTATTGTGCCCTTCTTTTGTTGTTTTTTGTGCCTAAATGTGTCCGCATCATGCATTATATTAGCAATGGTTATTGATGACTGCTGGTGGAGTTCAGAAGTATAACAAATTTTTGGCACACGTCTTTTAAAAGAACACCCCCACCCCCCGCGATGGTTTATTTTACGCACTTAATTGTGCAAGTATACCATTCTGAATAATAATACTTATGATATAAAAGTATTAACGTATTGTATGATGTTATCTTATGCTGTTATACACATTATCATACTATTAATTATTTGCAATAATTGAGGAAATGACGTATAATCCACAAGTTGAGAATGATCATAACCCAAATCTTCTATATTGTAGCTAATAGAAAACACACCTCAACTTGAAATTTGGTGATGTGTCTCAAACTTGCTATTGCTTTACATCTTATTGTGGGTAGCATTTTTTCTGTAAGTAAAATCCTTATCTTATTTGAGCAGGTCAATATTTCTTTGTGGCCTCGTTTCAAGATGGTATTTGACATGCATCTCAACAGTTTGCGTAATGCTGATGTAAGGACGCTATGGGAAATGATGTTCATCCTCACTATGTAATGAGGCGTTATGCTGAATTCACTGCCTCCCTGTTCACCTCAATGTTGAATATGGAGATGGTCAGGTGAGGTGGATTCCAATCATCAGTGATTTACTGGGAATATATGTAAAACCCCTCAAGCAGTTTATTACTGGATATAGTAATAAAATCCTAAGACTTGAATATTATGTCTGTCCAATGCCAATTATAGCCTTTTTTGCATGCATTCTCCAATGGGTTCAGGGTAAACTATTTACTTTCATTTCTTTATCCTTCTAGCTTGACTTGAACTTGGAACGCTTGCGGATGGCTGTTGATGACCTGCTTGTTAAACTGGCTAAAACTTTTACAAAGCCAAAGTTACAAACAGTGTTCCTCATAATAACTACGATATGACAATTGCTATATTGAAGGTGAGCATTATCTGTTTATTTATAAGTGCGTATATTTAAACTATTAAGCCATTTTACAATTTGCATTGTATCATTGCTTGTATAATAGTTCTGGTGAGATTTCTCACAATGTTTCATTGCTTGTATAATAGTTTCTGTGAGATTTCTCTTATAGGAAGCAGGAGCTGAAGGTGGAAAAATGCAGATGCATTTTGAGGACCTGCTAAAGGGCAACATATCTATATTTGTGGTAAATATTCAGCATAAATTACTAAGTCACAGAGTCTTGTTTCCTGTCATACTTGCAGAACACTGCTACAACGATTGTGCCGGATGATTTTGATATTTGACATTCTTGATCTCTATGACCAAAATTAGAGAGAGAGAGAGAGAGAGAGAGAGAGAGAGAGAAGAGAGAGAGAGAGCTAAACAATAATGGTGTAGATGTCTTTGAGGAGAAAGAGAGATTATTTAACATGGAAAGCTTGCAATCCAATTTGCTTGTAGACTGAAGCAAATCATCATTTCAAGGTTTCGTTTTGTGATTCAATTTGGTCTCTTGAGAGTTTGAGACACATTCTTTAATATTGCTGTTGTCGTTGTGTATTTGGATCTGCTGAGAGCTCAAATACAATAATAGTTTTCCTTTTTGTGTTTTACTTTTACATTTTCTTAGGCTATGATATGCAATTTTTATGAATATTAAGATGTGGTGTTTTAATTCTTTGAAGAGTACTGGAGCATGAACTGTACTGTAGAATGGCAACAACCTAAGTGTAGCAATCTCGAACAGCAGGATACCAGCTCACATCGAGACTCTTAGGTTTTGAGTCATTTTCTGTAAATGCCATTCAAATGTAGGCTAACATGGTTACTTCTTGAAGGAAAGGTATCAGATAGAATTTACTTTGATTAGGTGGTCTTTAAGGTCTTAGTTTCCTCTCTTTTCTAGATTATATTTTCTTCCTTCACTTGTAAGGAATTTTTCTGTGTTACTCTCTTCTGTATCTTTTATATGTTCTTTAGGTTTCTGTATTTCAGAATGTAATATTTTCTTGATCTTTTTTTTTTTTGCCTCAAGTGCAAAAACATATTACTTCATACAAAAGCCCTTTTGAGTCCATAACTTCATCTCTTAAGCTCTGGAGCTGACATCCCTTCACACCCTTCAAGAAATGTCATATGCTCCAGCCAGCCTAATTCAATTTTATAACCTAAGCATAAAACTATAATGAATCGACAATTCCCCTATGTTGCACGGATACTTCATATAGGAGACTTGCATGTATCTAGTACGTAGTGGATACCCGATACTTCTTGAATGCTTCTTTGAAGTTTATTTTATTATATTTTGTTGTAATGTTATATTCATGCCAGTGTCGTTGACACCGAACCGGTCATCGAACCATGACAATAGGTTGTTTGCTCTTTGATGATCCGACCATCAGTTCGCAAGGTTCACGTCGGGTTCAAAGATGAAACCTAACCTTTTACAGATATATGATTTATCTATAATAATATAATTTTACTCATCAAAGTTCGGAAAAAAGAACTCTTGGTTAGTGCATATGGGCAAAGATATTATCTTTTCCTAGTGACACATGTTCGCTTCCTGATAAAAACAAGGTTTACTAAAATTTTAAATGCTAAACCCATTAATTTTTATGAACCATGGTTCAGTTGAGATGGTTCACTCGGTTTTTAGCTGAACAGGTCGGTTCAGGCAGTTTTTTTGACCTTTTCTGGTTCGTAACCAGAACAGCCAAGTGACTGCTTCCGTTCGGACCCGTCCAACCGGACAGAATGGTCCGGTTTTTAAAACCTGAATTTCATGGTTTAAATTCTCGGTATCACTACCTATATTGGCCAATGCTTTTTAGTATCAATGTCATCAATATCACTTGTCAATATCGGTAGTATCAACCAATGTTATAGGGTTAATATCGTATGGAGTACCTCAAAACCCAATACACTATTACTTTATATAGTAGAGTCAATCTGTATTTTAAACCATGATTTTATTCAACCTTTATCGTGTCATAAATTCACACATAGAGGGAACCTCCTATCTTTTCAACCGTCAGATGTGGCTCATGAGGGTTATATCATTATTACTACTTGCACACTGCGGATGCACACATACCGATGTATTCATGCCCTGAACTTTTAGGATTTTCCATTTTATCATGTTTATTTGTAGTTGTGCAACCTGGATCATCATCTTGCAGCAATAAAATTTTATCAATGATCTACTCATATGAATTAGCATACTATAGTTGCATGTTTATATTAGATAAAATGGCTCCAAGGTGGCTTATTTTAGGTAGTTTCCTCGGCCAAAAATATCACCGTGGACCATCCCATCCCAATGGATGATCGACATTGTTATCTTCATGTTTAAAACACTTGTGTAGAAAAAATCATAGTAGTAATGATTTTCAACCATGAATCAGGTAGTTGCAAAACTATATAGAATAAATAAGAACATTTGATCAGTGGTGAATAGGTGTTTAACTCAAATGATCTTTGTATACTGTATATTACAGCATGAAGTTCATGATGAATAGTGTGGATCATCTCTGGAATGGTCCATGTCATGGTTTTAGCTCGATTCCTTAGATATTTAGCTAAGGAATCACCTCAGGAATACTTTTCCAAACCTAATATTTTATATTATTACATTAGAATAAAGAACAAATGCTTAGATTGATTGCTTTCTTAGTTCTTATGGTTAATTATTCTAAATTGAAAAGATAATTTAAGTTAAAACACAGGCTGTCTTTTGGTGTTTTGACCTTATTAAAACCTTGGAAATTTTCTGTCTGATAACTTTGATAGCCGGACTTTTGTGTTACTGTCTAGTTTATTAATTTTACGGTATTCTGAAATTTCTGATTTCCTAACTTCTTAATCAAATTTACATAAATCAGGCTAATCAAGTCGCAGGATATTCATTTCATTATGCCGTACTATCAGTTAGAAGTTTTAATAGTACTTTTGTCTTACTGAAGAAAGCGGCCATTGTATAACATGCAGGAAGAACTGCTTCTGGAGCATTTTGGTGATCTGATCAAATTTGTAAAGACACGTGCCTGTAAGTTGAAATGAATATGTCTCCATTCATTTATTTTCCACCAGAAGTTGAAGGAATCTTATTCTTCTTTGTACCTCTTTTTTGTCAAACATGTAAAAGCTGAAGACACGAGTTCCAACGCGGAGAGGTCCAGTGTTTCTGATGTTGAACCCCTTGTCAAGGACTTTGCGAGCAGGTGGAAGGGTGCCATAGAGTTAATGCACAAGGACATCATTACTTCCTTTAGCAATTTCTTAAGTGGAATGGATATTCTGAAGTCAGCATTGACACAACTCCTGCTCTATTATACGAGGCTCTCAGAATGCGTGAAGGGAATTCCAGGTGGTTCTGCATTGAACAAGGACCTTGTTTCCATTTCATCTATACTATACGAGATTAAGAAGTATTCAAGGACTTTTAGTTTGTCATTCTCCCCTCGGTACAAGATCCTGGAAGCATTCAGAGAACTGTGCTTCCACATGTTTGATGAAAAGAGAGACAGTGTTGCAAAGATGAGAGAAGGAATGATGGAGTTTACTCGCAAAAATTGACAAAGTACCATGTAATCAACTCTGGTCGAGGAGTTTTCTCTGCAAGGTGATGGCGTTGACGGATTTCGAGCTTGGTGGAAGACATTTTGGCTGTATAATGTAACTCAAGTGAAAGCCTGTCTGGCAATATAGAGATTCAAGTGCTTGCAGATGTTGCATCTACCTTGATCATAGAATGAAAGTACTTGTCAATAATATTATTATTGAGATACAGAATTGTTATGTTATTTCTTGCTATTTGACCGTTAATCTGGGTATAGAATTTGTTATTATTTGACTGAACTGTCTTGAAGAACCATTTTCTGATTGAGGAATCATACTTTACTGTTTGTTCTGGTTTATTTTATTTTTTTTTATGTTTTTTGTTTTTCTGGAACAAAAAGACAAAAGAGAGCATATTCAGAATCCCTGCTTCCACAAAAGAAGAGAGAAGAAAAGTTAAGATCAGAGGATATTTGGGACAGCTCCAGAAATTGATCCTTCTCCCACAAAGAGTTTTTTTGCGATTGCATCGCCAATTGTATTACTATCTGCCACTACTGTGTATACAAACTTTGAGAACCATCTAGCAATTTGAGCCGAGATATGTCACTCGAAAATTAAAAACATGAACACGGATATGGTAACGAGAACACTATGTCAGATATTTAGATACATATCTGAGTATATTTTACTAAAGTTTATCTCTATTATGGCATTACTAATAATAATAAACACAATTCAATTAATGCAATCTCATACGCTTGCACATCTCTGCACGAAGAAGATCAAATTACGGCCGTGACTTAGTTTTCTCTCCTAGTTTTTATCAAAATCGAAAGAAGTGAGATTTTCTCCTGTAATTCTTTTACAAATTTTGCATGTCCGTCTGTCTGTCTTCATCAGCGGGAGAGACACAAAGACAGTGTGAGCGCGAGAGAGATCTTTCTTCTTCCCCCAGCCGCTTCCTTCTCTGCCCCTCTCCCTCCAGCCGCCGCCTCCTCTTCCTCTCTCGTCTTAGTCGCCGCCTCTCTCGCTGTCGTCCCTCGTTTTTCACTGTCAATGTATACTAGTTTTTATTACTATTATTCTTTAGTATCTGTCTAAATGTCTGGCTAACATCCGTATACTCAGTTCTATAAATACGGATCTTGTAGTACCTACTTATATTCGTACCCGTATTGGCTCCGAAAGAACCCCGGCAACTACGTGTAAGCGGTCAAAGTTTACTCTCTCCTCTGCTTCTTGTTGATTGCGGACCCAAATCACTAATCCTGCAACGCAAAGGCGCACTCGCACCGTTTTGTTCCTCTTCTTCCCCTCTTTGTACTATTTCCCCAAAATCCATCGCGTCGTAGAAACCCAGGTACCGGATTGAACTTTTAAACCCTTTTCTAACCCTAATTTTCTGATCTTTTGGCTCTCGGCTATGGTTTCCGTCACCGAGAAGCATGTAATTGCATTGCCCCTTGTACGTGTTTGTGTAAATGCGCCAATGAAATCTCGTCATGAGCCTTCAGCCCGTGATGCGTCTCCTAGAATCAATTATAATTTGCACTTCATTTGCTGTCATCCTGCATCAGGTTTTTGGATTTGTAGAAAGAAGAGAATGGAAGGAGCCCGAGTTCCTCTCAAGGGTGGCAGCAGGCTGCAGTTGCTGTTGGATCGGCTCTGGGTGCTCTGATGGACCCGAGACGAGCAGATCTCATAGCTGCTCTGGGGGAGACCACTGGAAAACCAGCTTTTCATCGAGTGCTCGAGCGGATGAAGAATAGTACGAAGGCAGAGTAAGTAATTTATACTTGCAGTAGATATATGTTGTGTTGAATTATAGTTGAGATATGATTGGAGCAACCATCGGAGTTGTGAAATTATGGGACAGTGGATTGCATCAATTGATTGGATAATGCATAGTAGATCTCTGGCATGTGTGATGCGCGTGTAAAGAAATCCTTTTGTATTTATCTGTGTTTTTTTAATGATATAGTTTGTATTAAGGATGATCCAACTAAAACATTTCAAATGCCATAAATGTGAACCAAGAATAATCACGGTTTCTTAAGTAATAATATGATCCAAACTTACTAATGCGAAATATTTAAATAACTCTGTTTGGGGAAAAAAAAGAAACTTTATAGAAGTTTTAATATCTTTTGAAGACGTCAAGCAGTGGACAGTGAGACAAACATGAATTTGTGACACAGTTCATTTCACAACACCCCTGCCACCAACCCCCAACCATTTGCCATTATAATATTAGAGATTTAGATGTTACCCATAGGATATCTCACATGTGAATAACCCAGATGGAATATTATGAATGTAAACTGATATTAATATGAAGCGCATGTCTACATGAAACGAGCTTATATGAGTTCTGATTTTGTACTTAAACATACATATAGATGATAGATACAGTTGAATATATGCAAGATTTATGTTGTGTTATGCATATACATATATGTAAGCATAACATGCGTGCATCAATATGTGTAAATATTTATGTAGATATGTATGAAATCAAGCATCTATATACTGTAAAAGGGCAGGTTCCAGGGGTTTTGTACTTTGGTCTCAGGTTTTGTCAGGTATGGATTGGGTAGGTTTTGAAGAAAAAGAGAACCTATTCTATTGGGTTCAGATGGGTTTTTGAACTACTATAATACCCACAATTTTCGGGTGGGTTTTGGGCAGGGTTGGGTGTAAGCCCGACACATGAACACCCATCCTGCTTCCCAATGCAGGTTGGAGCTATTTTCATGGCTTCCTACTGGGCGTGAAGATCGTAGGTCGGAGTAGTTATTACTTCATCGTTGTTATTACTATCATTATTAATATTATTTATTGTTCATTTAATCTTTTCTTCCTATTGCGCTTTAAGTTAGGAATCCCATTATCGACCTCCATGCCCTACAATGAAAAAAAGAGCCTCTCTTTTTCAATGAGAGATTCAAGAGGGATTAAAGTAATTCCTTAGGGGAAAAAAGAGAAAATAAACAATCTTTGATGAAAGTAGATTTCTCTCGGTGCACTATTAATCCAAAATAATGAAGAAGGAAAGAAAGTGCCCTTTAAGTCAAAGGACAATTCAGGGTTTAAATAATTATTGTAGTAAGGAAAGGACTAGCCAAATCGAACTCATGGATTTACATAGGTAGGTTTTGTGGACCAACAGAAAAAAGAAAGAAGAATTTGTTTCTTCATAACCCATTGAATTGCAAGCGCCATTGAACGAAGAATCATCTATAATAATCAAACGCATGCCTGGAAATGAGATGAAGTGCTCAAAAATGGTTGAAGTAGTTGAATAGGAGGACCACTATAACTCTTGGTAAATTTGCCAAAGAAGAAACTTTTTTTTTTTTTTTTATATTGTAGATGATTGGTTACAGAAAGACCATTTCGTCTTTTTAGGTTGGTCCGACCTATTTCTCTTGTGCTTATTTCACTTTAGGCGATTGGTTCAAAGTACAACTTTTGTAACTTCAAGGATACCCATGGATTGGCCAGTTCCTATTTGAAGGTTGTAATTTCTTAACTGTTGTGGTTTCTACCCCTATGCTTATGGGGGTAGAACACAATTGTTCTCCCGTGGAAAAACTTTGCGTAGCTTTGGTCTTTACTGTAAAGAATTAGAGACATTATCTCCTGGCACATCTGGTCATTTGATTTATCGTATTGATCCTTTAAGATATCTTATGAGTCATAACCAGATCTGACCTAACAGGGAGACTGGCATGATGGGCTGTTATTTTGCTGGAACTTGTCATCATACACACTCCTCAAAAACGGTGGAAAGACGAGCCTTGGCAAATTTCCTGTAGCTCATTGAGTCCAAGATAACTTACTAACTGAATTATGATTTGCCAAATGAAAATGTTCTACGTCTAGAAGGAGGTGAATCTTTACTGGAAATTTTACTTTAATGTGCGTGTTCTATCAAAACAGTTGTTGAGTCTGAATAATTTTCAAATTAAAGTTGTAGTTGGGCTAGTGTCCATAACTCTTTGATGGTGTTATTTTGCGTTATTCCTTAGGACTTTTTAGAGCCTTGGACAAATATTGAAGTTGAAAGCACTCATCACTCATCATCGCTTGAACTGGCGATCAGATGGCGATATAATATATATATATATATATATATATATAATATAATATATATATATATATATATATATATATATATATATATATATTATATATATAATATATATATATATATATATATATTATATATATATATTCACGAAGACTTAGTAAATCATAATGAAGTTGAAGATGATTATAAAATCTATAAGCCTGAGTTGACTTGATGAGGGTTAAAGAACTCTTAATCAAATCTTTGAAATTAAGTTCAAATGAACCCCAAGGTCTACAATAGAAAAGTTGATTCTCTTCCTAGCTTCGCCAAGGAATTAGTCGATCCAAATAGGAATGAGATTCAAGTCATCCTTAATAGAAAAATTCTACCCCCCAGCTTTCAACCAAGAAGTAAACTCGGAACAAAAAGAATGCCTCATAGTGGGAGGATAGCAATTAAAGGAGATCCAGATTGGAGCAACCTTTCTTAGATTATGTTAGATATGATTACTACCAAAAGAAAGCTACAAAAATGCATCTAAGGAAAAGAGCCTTATGTGTGCTAATACGTTGTATGAAATGTCTTATTATGGCTTAGATGTTTATAATATAAAGGAGCAGAAAAGGTTTTGCAATAAACCCACATAGGAATATGCAAGGCACACCAATCAAGACCAAAGATGTGCCTTAAAATCAAAATGATGATTATTATTTAACTACAATGTAAGAGACTACGAGGAGATTGCTAAGGAATGCAATCTATGCCAGGTACATGGTACTTCATTCATCAATACTCCAATCCCTTGCATCCTACTCTTGCATCGTGGCCCTTTAAAATGTGGAAACAGATATAATCGATCTGATCGAACCACCATCTCTTGGAGGCCATAGGTTCATCCTCGCTTCAATAGATTATTTTTCATTTCAAATATCGATTGATTCTTATATATATCGGCAATATTGTATTAGATTTTGAGGTACTGGATACGATATTAATCTTATAATATTGACTGATATGAGGACTGATATTATTGATATGGCCAATATTGTCTATATGATGTCTGATGTTAGCAATATTGATACTAAAAATATGGGCTGGTAGGCCCGATACCGATACTGAGATTTTAAACCATGACTGAGACCATTCCCTTAAAAGAGATTAAACCATAACAGGTTACCATATTCTTTCAGAATAACATCCTTGTACCAATTTGGGTTCTTTGAAGAATTATCTCCGATATTGATCTGACTTTTAAGGGGTTCAAAGTTAGAAGATTGTCTCTCAACATAAAATGGATTTGTGATATTATTCCACCTATAATGCAAGAGCAAATGGACTAGCTACGGCTTTCAACAAAATTTTGTCTAAGCTTATAAAAAAGATTGTTGTGAAGAATAAGATAGATTGGCATCTTTGGCTCTTGCTCAAGCTACGCCTTATTCTCTTGTCTTAGGTGTCGAAGAAGTGCTTCCACTCGAAGTGGAGAGTTCTTAGAATTGTCATTTAGCACAGACCGACCGACGAAGAAAATGCACAAATCCAACTAGAGGAGCGTGACATCTCTGACGCAGCAATCTTAACAAAAATTAAAGTACCGTGCACAAATCAAATCCAACATGCCTATAACACATTAACACGAACTTGAACTTTCAAGAAAGGTGAAATGGTTCTTGTTTTAAGGAGGCCAATTATCGCCAACCACCACACAAGTGAAGTTTCAGCCAAATTGGAAGACCCTTATGTTGTGGATTGGTATACAAAGAAGGAGCCTACCTGCTTATAAATACACAAGGTGAACAATCAATGATTCCCTAGTAATGAGCATTTTCTGGAGAAACATTATGCATGATTAATGCGACACCCTTACCTACTTAAAGAAAAAGAGAAGGAAACAACAAAAAAAATTAAGTAGCTGACCTGTTGAGATACTATTATTATTCAAAAGAATTTAATACAGGACTATCAATCATTTGGTTTTTATTACTTGACATGTTTAGCTGAAATTATCAGAGTTTGATGTACTTGCCACTGATTTATTTTTAACTCTGTTTGGTGTGACTTGCAAAAGGACATAAGATTATAACGAATATCAATCGGTATCGAGCTTGTCTGGTGGTTTGTAAATGAGACTAAAGTCTGACAATTATTTCAATTGAAATTATCATGGAAGTCCTGTTCCCATCTCAAATGAATTATTTTTGGGGGGGGGGGGGGGGGGGGGGGGGGGGGGAGGGGGGCTCTCAAATGATGAGATTGAAGGTGGTTATGATGGGACAACAAATGAATTTACTTAGTCTATTTTAGTTCTCTTTTAGTCTCACATTGGTTGTGGTGGGAAATTTCCTTGAATGTAAGCTTATATAAACTGTTGTTGAATTAGGTAGTGAATGAATGATTGTAAAAATTACTGTTTGAGCTTTTTGTGTAGCCAGTGTGCTTCGGGTGAGATGCCCAAGATAGAGATTCTCAACCTAGATTCTCAAACTCTAGGTTGAAATTTGCTAGTGTTCATTCTCCATCATTTTGGTATCAGAGCTCAAATTCTGTTATCTTTCTTATCCTTCCACAAAATCCCACAAATCCTCAAAGGTCCAAAACCCTAGACCTAGAACAAGCCCTATATCTAATCCAAAAAAAAATACTGTAGCAAAATTCCCCAAAAATCCTATTCGAAAATCACCTAAAAGTACAACCCTTTATGTTCATCTTCTTCTCCCAGAGAAATACAAAAAAAGAAATTGGAAATGAAACACTGTTCATCTACTGTTCGCCTTCCTCCCACGAGCCACAGTCTACCAACCACATCCCTGCGCTCGCCCTCCTTCCCTATGCTTGCAGTCTCCTCGCCACCTCACCCTTCGCCGCTACAACCTATCGACTTCGCTGACAGATCTAGCTCTGCCTCAGTCGGGGACTGCTCTGCAGGGTTATGCTCCGCCACAGATTCTTAGATTTAGGCTCCGTCACCCTGTCATCATGAGCTGACCTAACCCCCATCGATGCCATTAGATGTCTTTTCTTCGCAGTGAATGAGGATTCATCTTCATCAACCCACCACGAGGCCAGCAGAGGCGTTTACGATGCCCATAGTCGCCGCCACAAGCTTTTTCCTCCGAAGATCCCCTTCGCCTTTGCCGCAGAGGTCGAGCTCTCATCGTCGTCTTCTCGTTGAGATCACTGCCTTCCTCCGACCACGACGACGACAACTGCCGCCGCCCAGACCATCTTCGCCGTCGCCACCCTCTGTCCCCGCTACGCCAGTGGCCGACACCATCTGCCACCACTAAGGTTGTGTAAACCCTAGTCAGGATCGGGAGAGGAGGGAGAGAAATTTGGGTTTGGGGATTAAAATTTCTCAAACACAAATCTTATAACCCGTTCCCATGTAGTGTTTAAGTCAAGCGGGTTTTCAAACTCGAACCTTACCCAATTACTTTAATCCAGATTCAGGTCGTCTTCCGAACTCGGACTCGACCTGATCCATTTCATTGAGTCAGACCGGTTGACTCAAGTGTGATTAAACCAGAGCCGAGTTGGTAACTGAGTCAACTCAGGCCGAGTCGACTTGATTGAGTCAGCTCAACAATAGCAGCAATTCAGAGTTCGTTTCACGCCCGTTCAGAGTCCGATTTGAGTTCCATCAGAAGCGTTGGATGCGTGACTGAGTCCCGAGCCACTGAAAAGATTTTATAGCACTTGAATAGCAGATTCGACCTCCACGAGCCTGTATTTGATGTCATTACTATCCCTGTAGCAAAAACTCAACGTTTCAAACCACATTTTCAACCCAATTTTAGTCCAGTTCGAGTCATTGAGATGCTTTATTAATATTTGAGCTTTATGCACTAATTTTACTTATGGGGTTTTACTTTTGTGCTAGATACATAAATACTGATGCGGATGAAAAGAAAGTGAAACGGGATATGTATGCAACTCTCTCATATTTTCGGGGTTCAAATGATCATGTTGGGTATGAGGAGTGGGAAAGCAACCTTGAAGCTTTCTTCAGTTATTTTATTCTCACATCTGAGTAGAAGTACCATTATGCTCAAATGTGACTGGTTGGACATGCTTATTAGTGGTAGAAAGGCAGTCATATTGACAATCAGTGTTCTTTCAAGATCATTTTCGTAGTCTGTATGCTCCACACCTCCTTTATGCATCTGAGGCAGACTATAAAGATCCCAATGTTGAGCAAGAGCCCGAATTGAGAGCAGATCAATTACTGATATCTGCACTAGACTTCGGGTGACCCTATAGAAACTTGTAGCAAGCCAGGCTGCAAAGATGGACACAATTCAGATCCTCCAGTTCTTGTGAGCCTGGCATTCTTGAAGAGCTAGGATCAGAAGTTGTTACTGAGTTAGAGCCTGAGCCAAACCAAATAGTGTAGCCAGAGCCAGAGCCAGAGCCAGTCATTATTGCTGAGCCCGAAGCAGAGCCAGAGATAGGAGAGCATCTCGTAGAGAGTTCAATAGATTTTCCAGCGAAGCTTGACATGGAGCTAGTGCCACTTACGCCAACTGTGAGGGTTCTAGTGACTGAGATCTCCTGACTTGTACGATCCTTTGCAAATCTTCCTACATAAGACAGGGTCATAGGAGATCAGGCTATTCATGGTGCGGAGTACAGTTGATTCGTTTCTCACATGGAAAGATGTACCTCTATCTGCTACCTGTGCATTGCTTGAGCTATCATCCTTTATAGTAGATCTGTTACGGAAGCTAGTTCCACCTCCACCATCGTCACTCAGGCATGACACATCAGTGTTGATTCTCCGACCATCTCCGTGGCCCGATTGAGAGCTGAGATCTGCACTCTGCACTCGACAAGGTCGAGTTTTCTCCAACCCTGAGGAAATGATGGGGACATCAAGTGAATTTACTTAGTTATTTAGTTGATATAGTAGTTAATTTATTTTAGTCTATTTTAGTTTTTTAGTCCCACATTGGTTGTAGTGGGAAATCTCCTTAGATGTAAGCCTGTATAATGTCAAGACTGCTGTTGAATGAGGTAGTGAATGATTGATTATAAAAATTACCATTTGAGCCTTTTGTGTAGCCAGTGTGCTTCGAGTGAGATGCCCAAGAGGGAGATTCTCAAACCCTATCTTGGGTGATAAACCCTAGGGTGATATTTTCTAGTGTTTGTCCCCCATTAGGTTAACTCTAATCTCCACCATGTAGCTTAGAATATAATAAATATAATACTAATAAAAGAGGATGTTTATAATAGACCTCTCACCTTTGCTGATGTGCTTGTATCAGCTGCTTTAAAGAGATAGAATGAGGTTGATGCTCGGCAAAAAAAAAAAAAATTAGCATCTGGGCACCAACTTCTTTCTATCTCTATGAAGCGGCCGATGCAGGTACATTAACATAGGTAAAAAGTTAATTATAAACATCCTCTTTAATTAGTATCATATGTATTAGATTCTAAATTACACGGTGGAGGTGGGAGTAAACCTCTTTAAATCTCATTGTTTCGGGGTTTCTCCCCACGATAATTCAGTTGAGATGGAAGATTTTCTCCTTGAACCTCGCTGCAACCAGACTTCCTATGATAATTTTGACTAGAATATTTGTTGGACTTTAATCTCATTTACAAACCATCAAACAAGCTTGAATACCGATATTCATTCTTATCATGTCCTTCTGCACGTCATACCAAACAGAGTTAAAAAAAGAAAAAAAGAACAGTGGCAAGCGCATCAATTTCTACTCTCACATGTCAAGTTATGAGAAGCAAATGATTGATTTGCCCTTCATTCGAAATCTTTTGAAATAATAAAAGTAACTCAACAAATCGGCTACTTAAAACTTTTATTATTTTCTCCTCTTTTTTTAAAAGGAGGCCCTTGATGCATTTATCACGCGTAATTTTCTTTTGATTATGCCGATTAATAAGAGTCAATGATTATTCACCTTGTGCATCTATTAGTTGGTAGGCTTCTACTTCATACACCTATTCAACAATATAAGTGTTCTCCCATTTTGGTTGGAACTTCTCACCTGTGTGGTGGGCGGTGATAAACAGGAAATTGGCCTCATGAGAACAAAAACCATTTCAGCTTTCTTAAAAGTCCGAGTTTATGTTAATTTGTTATTGGCATAGTCAATTGTGCAATGCACAACCCTAATTTTTGTTGAGTTAAATCTCACTTCATCAAAGACGTCAAGTTCCTCTAGTCGAAGTCGTGCATTTTTATTCTTCAGTCAAATTGTGCTAAACAATAATTCTTAGACTTAGAATCTCCACTTCGAGTGGAAGCACTAGTTCAACATCAAAGACGAGAGTAATGAGGAGCTTGAGTGGCGGTGTGATATGTAGTTTGACATGCCCACGAGGCTTCTGAGTCTAAGATGTCAATCCCTCTTTCTCTTCGCAACAATCTTTTTGATTAGTTTAGACAATGTTTTCTTGAAATTCTCAATTAGTCCATTTGCTTTTGCATTATAGGTGAAATAATATACCCAATCCAATTTATGTTGAGAGGCAAATCTTCCAATTTGAAACTTCTAAAAGCAAAACAAATACCAGAGGTTGTTCTTTGGGCAACATGATCGGTATAGGACATTATAGAAGAATTCGATGACATCTTCAGCTTTGATCTTTTTTATTGATTCAGCCTCTCTTGTAAATTAATTTATTGTAGTGAGGATGAACCTGTGGCCTTCAATGGTGGTTCAATCAGACGTTAAATATCTCTTTTCCACATTTCAAATGCCCATGATGCAACAATAGGATGATGCAAAGGGACTAGGGTGTTAATGAATGAAATGACCTTGAATCTGACATATATGCCATTTCTTAGCATATTTCTCCTAGTCCCTTACCATGTAGGCCAATAATAGCCATCCTTTTGATTTTAAAGATGCACCTTTGGTCTTGATTGGTGTGCTTTGCATACTCGTGCCCTGAAATTCTTGCAGAACCTCTGATGATAAATAATTGAGTTATAACTCATCATAAGACCTTCGGTACAATGCGTTATTTATGAACGCACACGTTAAGGCTCCTTTTGCTTAGCTACAACCTTGTACCTTTTTTTGGTAATTTATTATGTTCAGAGGTAATCTAAGAAAAGTTTCTTCCAATCTAGCTCTCCTTCAATTGTCAAGACTTCCACCGTGAGGCATCATTCTTGTCCTTAGCTTTCTTCTTAAGTGAAAGTTGGAGTCGGATTTTTTTTTTAATTGTGGAAGAAGACTTGAATCTCATCCAATTTTGTCGAGGCGCAAAGCGTAAGCGAAACGCAGCACCTCACTTTAGTGAGACACAACTGTTCTTTTTCTTTTTGTTAATTTGAAATATTATGGGATGAAAAGCAAAATTACAAGATACACAAATAACAAGTTAACAATTAAAATCATTAATAAGACAAGAGTAGTGTGCGTACTTACATCATCTGTATCCGCATAAAGATCAATTTAATAACATAGATATAAATTATCAATAAATATTATAAAATACTAAAGTAAAACAAATCACAACACGAGATAAACAAGCATAGTTCATTTCCCATATCAGAACACAAGATTCACATATTCATAATGTTAAATAAATCTTAGAATTGTAAGACACTATTCACAAATCATAAGATGCTAGTCACAAGTTACTAAATATCTAAACAAGTCACTGAGATAAGATATCTAAGATAGATACTAACAATACAAAAGTTGCGACCTGCTTCATCAATTTTGGCCCCAAATAGGCCAGGCACTACGAAGCGTGCACTTTACGCCTCACACGGGGCGCGTGCCTCCCGCCACCCGTGCATCGCATCACTCATGCCTCATTACTCCTTAGTTAACGCTAATCTCATCTATATTTGGACTAGCTAATTCCTTGGCTAAGCGAATAAGAGAATCGGCTTTTCCATTTGTGGACCTTGGAATTTGTTCAAACTTGATTTCAGGGATTTGATTTAGGAGTTCTTTCACCCTTTTCTTATATGGAGCCAACTCGGGCCATAGATTTTATAATCACCTTCAACTTGACTTAAATTAGCTGAGTCTCTGTGAAAGTGTGGTTCCTTGTTCCCCATCTCGATCACAAGTTCCAAGCCAGTGATGAGCTTCATATACAGCTTCATTGTTTGTCTAGGGCTCTTAGAGAGCTAAATAGTAACACAAGGTACCACTTTCAAACATTATGAATATTAGTCCCACACTAGCTTTAACTTGAGGAATTTTGAACCTAATAATTGTTTGATAGAAGGCACATGGTTTCAAATATCGGTCGATTCCAATACGTATCGGCGATATCATATCTGATTTTGAGATACCCGATACAATATTAACCCTATAATATCGGTCGATATCAGACTGAAATTGCTGATATCGATGATATTGCTGATATTTACAATAAAACAATTAGCTAAAACCAATACCAATTTCGAGATTTTAAACCATAAAGACACGCCATCAAAGTGAAGTTTCTTGTAATGCTGTGGTTTGGAACTCGCTTTGCAATCCTTGCTAGTTTACAGTTTTATCTAGGCATAATGTTTTAGAATAGTGAACCCCTACAAGTGATTGATATTTCCTACCTGTATTTGATGATAACTGCTTTGAATTGAAAGTTTTTCATAAATTTATATGCGGTTGATCACTTTGCTAGGTTTCATTCTGTTCTTCTTAACAGATACGGGCATGTATTGTTTGTTAGTTATCTAAGTTAACAGATTAGAGTGTCACTTCGTTTTTAGACTCTTCTTTTATGTGTTAGCCTAGTTCACCTTATTTATGTGGCAACTACTATCATGAGAGAAATTGATTGATATTTTTTAGGCTTTGTCATGAGTAACAGATAGAAGATATAGAGATAGAATCAACATCTTTTGATGATTGTTTCATTGGCTAGTGCTTGTGCTTTTCTTTAATGAGGTTGTGCACAGTTTCTCATTTCTTGTTGACTTGCTCTTAATTTGCATGGCATTTGTAGTACTCGCAACTTGCTCATGCATTGGGTCTAGTGACTTGAGAAAATAGACATTCAACTTGTATTGCGGTTACACTGGTTGGTGACTTGTCTCGAACAAGGTACCAAATATCGATTGATTCCATTATATATTGGCAATATCATATTGGGTCTTGGGGTACTCGATACAATATTAACCCTATAAGACAAGTTGATACCAGAGTCAATATGATATGGCCGATATTGACAGTCGATATTGACGATATTGATATTATAAAGTATTGGCCGATACTGATGCTGAGATTTTTAAACCATGGTCTCGAATTTATTGGAATCATGGCAGTGGCCCCATGGCATGACTAAGCCCCTTTTTACAGAAGATTAATACCGGTTAATTCAAGTTATGGTAACCATGCTAATAAGGATTTAATCTATTGTTTCAAATCATTTATTTCATAACACAATGACACATTGTTTAGGCTTTAATGTTACTATCTATAGGATGAAAATACAGAGTGAGCTATAAATTCGACGAACATGACAACTCACTACTAGATCAGATTAGTTTCATTATATATATATATATACACACACACACACACACAATATCTCAAAAATCTTAAATAATTAAGGAGATTTATAAACGTATGAAATTCAAGTATATCATATCAAAGTATTCCCATTGTATGTTGTCAAGATTGAGAGAGTTATTTGCATATTATTGATGTGTCAATTCCCCAAACGTATAGGCATCACAATTACATAGAATCCTAATTAGATACAGAATCTTAATCAGAGTCTAATACTAATACTAATATAATATTAATTATATCTCCTAACACTCCCCCTCAAGCTGGAGCATATACATTATACATGCTCAGCTTGTCGCAAATAAAATATACTCTTGTTTTACCAGGCGGTTTGGTAAGATCTCGTAATATGCTTGGCCACAACGATCTTATCCTCAATCTTCTTGTGGACTATATGACAATCAACCTCAATGTGTTTTGTTCTCATGAAACTCATCATTTTTAACAATGTGTATTGCTGCCTTGTTGTTACTATATAGTCTCGTGTGACACACTGGGGAAAACCAATTGCTGTCAATAAATCTTTGATCCAAATTAGCTCTAATGTCACATTTGTCATTACCATGTACTTCGATTCTGCACTGGACCGAGAGACTACACTTTGCTTATTGCTTTTCAATGACACAAGATTTTCTTCAAGAAAGACACAATATCTTGTGGCCTATCTCCTATCAAAAGGGCACCCTACCCAGTCCGTATCTGAGAAACCTGCTACTCGAGTGTGTTCATGATTTGAATAAAGAAGTCCTCTCTTGGGGCTTTCTTCAGATACCTCAAAATCCTCGTTACCGCCTGCAAGTGAGCAGTCCTCAGTGTTGACAGAAACTAACTCGCCACATTGACCGTGAATGTGATGTTCGGTCTGGTCACTGTCAGGTAAGTCAGTTTTTTCACCAATCTTATGTGCCACCCAATGTCCTCAAGAAGCTCCCTCTGATCTGGTAGTAGTTTTATGTTCATATCCATCGGAGAATTAATACTCCTGCATCCTAGCATCTCTGCCTCCGAAAGTAAGTCAAATATATATTTTCTCTGTGACAGAAAAATGTCCTTTTTGGATCTGGTCACCTCAGGGATCTAAGATCCTTAGTTTGAAAATACTTTTGCAAGTGTTTCTTTAGGCTATCATTCCCTTCCGTGTCATCTCCTGTGATCACAATATCATTGACATATACAATTAGCAAGACCCGTTTCTCACGCTGTATCCACCAAAATAAAAAGTGATCTTTCTCTGACCGACAAAGTTTAAATTCTTGAATTACTGATGCAAAGCGCCCAAACCAGGTTCTTGGAGATTATTTCAGACCGTAGAGTGACTTTTTCAAACTGCAAACTTTTTGTGCACACTCCCTGAACAACAAAGC
Source organism: Agave tequilana (assembly GCA_038442645.1). Taxonomy (NCBI): domain Eukaryota; kingdom Viridiplantae; phylum Streptophyta; class Magnoliopsida; order Asparagales; family Asparagaceae; genus Agave; species Agave tequilana. Next base: position 159,693 of record JAVJIF010031906.1, on the reverse strand, counting down.
TTGGTGATTGCTTCATATAAACCTTCTCATTAAGAATACTATCGAGAAAGGCATTCTTGATGTCCAATTGATGAAGTGGTCAGTGATAAGTCATTGCCAATGATATTATGATATGCACATGTCATCTTCGCGACAGGAGAAAATGTATCCACATAATCCAGTCCATACACATGTGAGTAACCTTTGACAACTAATCTTTCCTTTAAGCGAGCTAGAGAACCATCTAGGTTTAACTTGACAGTGTAAACCCATTTGCACCCGACAACTTTATTTTCCGGTAGAAGTGTGACCAACTCTCAACTCTTATTCTGCTCTAAGGTCGTCATCTCCTCTTGTATCGCCCGAATCCAACCTGGAATAGTCAGTGTCTGACACATTCTTGGGAACCAAGCATGAGTCCAAAGAAGGAATAAATGAACGAAAAAATGATAATTGAGAATAAGAAATAAAATTAGAAAGAGGATGTTGAGTACAAGTATGTTTGCCTTTTCAAAGTGCAATGGAAGATCATCAGTAATAGAATTTCTAGGTAATTGAGCGGTGACGTCTCAATCGATGCTTGCGCATGGCTTGGTACTGAGGCTGGCGATGACACAAAAGCAGGAGTTGTTCGTCGTGTATAGATCTGAAGTGAATCCTGAAATCGAAGTGTATCTTTACCAGTCACAGTTTCAGATGTGGACTCACCACTATTGAGTAATATTTCCTGATAGAATAGGTAATCATAATTATCCTCTGACAAAGAAGAAAATATGGAAATCTCACGTTTAGATTCGAAAAAAGTTACATCTGCAGATAAGATATATCGGCTTATAGAGGGACAAAAATATTTATAATATTTTTGAGTTCTAAAATAGCTAAGAAAAATCCCTTTAAGAAACTTAGAATCAAATTTTGTCTTATAATGACTATGAATATGGACAAAATAGAGACCCAAAAATCTTGGGAGGCAAAGTGAACAAGTCAATATCGGGGTACAAGATGGAATATGGGATTTTGTTTTGCAATACAGAGGATGACATTCGATTTATCAAATAACAAGCAATCAAAATGGCCTCACCCCAAAATTCTTTTGATACTTGTCTAGAAACAGAAGAGTCCTAGCAATGTCACGTAGGTGTTTATTTTTACATTCAGCTATCCCATTCTGTTGAAGAGTGTAAATACAAAAGGATTGTGCATGATTCTATTTTGTTCCAGGAATTGACTAAAAATGTTGTCCATATATTCTTTAGCATTATCAGATCTTAAAATTTTAATGCTAAAATTAAACTGATTCTTTGTTTATGAATGAAAGATCTTAAAGGTGGAAAACACCTAGAACGAGATTGTAGCAGATATATCCATATGACTCGAAATGATCATCCACAAAGCTAACAAAATACCTAAATTTTAGTTTTGAAGGTAGTGGATATGGACTCCATACATTAGAATGTACTAAATCAAATGGCTTATCAGCCATCTTATTGACCCGACTAGGGTAAGACACATGATGGTGCTTCTCTAGCTGACGAAACTCACATTCTAAGGATGAACATGACTTAAATCTGGAGAAAAGTTTTAGGGTAGGTAGAGAAGGGTGACCTTACCGACAGTGATAGTCCAATACTGTAGAAGTACTGATACAGGCCTTCTGATCGGATGTCAACTCTAGTTCATACAATTTGTTTCGCTCACGTCATGTACCAATTGTCTTTCCCGTCCATGCTTTTGAAATACACAATGTGTTGGAAAAAATGTCACTGTACAATTTAGAACATTGATAATCTTACTCATTGATAATAAGCTGTAAGGAAAATAAGGTAAATAGAATACAAATGATAAAGGAAGAGTAAGGATGATAGTGGAAGTACCAATGACCTGGATGGGTGTACGGGGGCATCTGCTAATTCTACAAAGTTAGTATGAGATAGGAGTAAAAGAAGACATAATATCTTGGTTCTCAATCATGTGATCAATAGCTCCTGAATTTATAAAAGTATTTGATAAAGCCAATTTAAGACAAAATATAGGAGTACCTGTTTGAGCTATAGTGATAGAGAGAGATGCTCGCTTGACCCCTGCGATCAGTGGGATGAGTTCGACTACAACAACGACTGCTACCACTGCCAAGTTCTCAGAATCACGATCATGACCGCTACGGTCACCACCACCATCATGGTAATGAGAAAGCTCAACTCTCCAGTTATGTTTACCATTCAAGTCATGAATTGCTTCTTAAGCATCTCTATGGGCTTTAAAGTCGATAAAGGCATAGCCCAATGGTTTTCTTGCAACCCATATACGTCTTATAACTCCATACGTTCGAAACTCATCCTCAAATTCCTGCTTAGAAACTCGGGCACCCAAATTGTCGACATAAATACAAAACATGGTCAATAACAAACTCGTGGGAAGACTGTAGATGCGTATCTCAAGCTTTCATGGTTCAAACGCTTCGAGAATCGCGCGAATCGGGCCCCAAACGACTGAGAAATGGCCCGAAAACTAAACCCACACGGGTCTGCATTATAGTGGAGTCGACTCGGCGAGTTAGCACTATAGCTGAGCTGACTCGGCTCTGATTGGTGCCGGGTCGGCTCAGATCAGCGCCGGGTAGGCACAGGCTGCTTGAGGCAGCTCGGATCGGGTCAGATTTACAGAAGCAGGTCGGGTTTATTTTCCAAATCCAACTCAATTAGTTTTCCCGAATGCATCTTAAATTTGCAGAATCCAACTCAATTCGGCGACGATGGCGATGAAGACGCCATGATGACGACGATGAAAATCACAGGGTATGGACGAGAGCAAGAAGAGGATGATGATGCGGCGACGAAGACAAAGCGGCGATGAAGAATATGGCGACGGGGAACTCATGCTTGTGAAATCGGGGATCTCAAGATGAACGAAGACGACGACGACTCTGGATGAAAAATTGAGACGAAGATCTCTGGACGACGGAGAATTCAAGTGATGGAGGCAGATTATGCGGCGAAGGCTCGACGAAGAGGCGTAGATCTCGAAGGCGAGATCGGCGGTAATTCTGGAAGATGACGAAGCGGCGACGAAGCACGACGAGGAGGCGGTGAAGATCGCTAGATGAAGGCGGTGACGAAGAGCTTCGTCCGCGTCTGCGTCAGAGAGGTCGCGGTGATCTCTAGATGAGATAAGGAAGGCGACAGTTAAATTGGAAGGGCTCTGGATGAAGGCGGCGGCGAGACACATCGACGACAATGGCGAAGATAATGTCTAGATGTGGTGTTTGTTCTCTGGGTTTGGGTTTGGGTTTTGTGTAGACGGAGGAGGAAGAGGAACAGTGAAGAGGAAAAATAGTTTTTTTCAGAGAGAGAAAAGGAGTAGAATAGAATTTAGGGTTCTGGGAAGCACAAATTGTAGCTTATTACTCCTTTTAACCGCGCGGAAGACGAACATGCCTTATGTGAAGTAGGAGCACCGTTGTCAAATTCTCGAAAGCCCAACTAGCTTTACAGGGGCCTACTGCGCCTTTTGCGCCCATTTGGAGGTCGAACATTAGCCACATACACGACTAAGTTCGGGGTATAACTCTGATACCAAGTCAAGATTTGAGGGGGGGGGGAGAGAGTTATTCGTATATTATTGATGTGGGCAATGCCTTAAATATATAGCATCACAATCTCATAGAATCCTAATTAGATACATAATTCTTAAGCAGAGTCTAATACTAATACTAATATAATACTAACTCCTAACATATGTCAAAAAGAAATGATATATATTGTTAAATGTAATACTCTGAGTGTGTGGGTGTTGGGAGAAGGGGGCTCAATACTCCTAGGGCATAACTAGCTCAGTTATGCCTATCTACAGAAGTGTATAGCTTGCAAAAAAAATTGAATTGAATGATCTTTTTCGTTCATCTTGATCTACATGTTTAGGAAGTTCTATATACAAAAAGGAAAAAATGTCATGCACTTTGAAGATTATTTGTCCCAAGCGTCAAGTAGCTGAAAATGAGTGGCGGCTCCCAACAGCAGAATTCAAGAAATCACACGATCCATGAGTTAAATTCTCCTAAAAATGATCAACTATGTTCACCATAACTTGCATGCCTTAAACATTTAAAAAAATGAAAAATCACATACGTTGAGGACATGTAACTAGAGATGAGAGTTTGTTTGTTTCAGGTTTTGCCATTTTCTGGAAAATCAAATTGAATGGTTATGACAATTGCACAACACTAAAATTTTCAGTTTCGGTTCTGCTGGATCAGAGGGTGGGATACGTAGGGATGAGTTGATTAAAAACGTTTAAAATAAAATTTTCCTATAATTCCTATAAAAAAGCCTGAAATTCAAAAATTAGTCTAACATTCATACACAATAATTAACAATTATACAAAAAGATCAAACTTCCCTTTTTATTCTTTTAATGTTTCAATATAAATAAAACAATCTGCAGAAATAAATTTCAATACAAATGAAATCTCAAATTTCAATCTCGATCCAATAACACCTAAAATCTTAATCTCAAAATCGATTTTGTCTGATTTAATCTGAATAATCATAATACTAACAGGTAAGAAATCTACTTTTTCTGAATTGATCTGGATTATTACTGCAAAAATAGCCACTGAAATAGCAAGTAGAGAATATCATGCATGTTGAAGACATTATTCAAAAAAGGCCCATTTAATCACTGTGAGAACAATTTAGAAAGCCCTTTGATCTTTTTATTCATAAATTTCGGAAAAAGCTATTTGTTTAGGGTAATCAAAATCCAAAAAGCTCACTAAATGAATGATAAGTATAAGATTTTGGGGGCATCGTGGAACTTCGATCAACTGGTCTGCTCATCTCAGAAGAAGATCTCATAATAGTTGTTTGATCAGTCACCCTTGCTCTGATCACCTTGATCAATGTTTAATCTTCCCTAAGAAGCTATCTCAAAGTCCACCCTGGCAAAACTTGCTGATTTGGCATAACGAACTAACCACCACCATTGCATATAAATATATATATAGAGAGAGCACAGGATCAAGCATGAGATATACTTACTCAAATCCTCACTTAAGTTCCTCTTCATGATTCCTTTGGGAGATCATTAGTGACTTAAGCATTGAAAGGTCTTCGTCAGCCAAGGCTGGTGACACTAACCTTTTTTTGTGATTTCAGGAGCTCAAGAGGGCATTAGGAGGTAGATTGATCACTTCTCACCATTGCAGGTCTACGATCTCATTAATGAATAAGGTTGCATATGCTTTTCTTTAACTTGAGTACATGAATCAAAATTGCCAATAAAGCTATACTCTTGGGGTTTTCAGCTTAACCGAGAAAAATAGCCTACAATGAAACAGTAGTTACAGTAAAGATATTTTTTCCCCCCTTTTCCTTTCCTTTTCTTTCTTTCTTTTCTTTTTTTTTGGTTTGTTTTGGTGGTGGGGGGGGGGGGGGGGGGGGGACAGAGGGGTCCAGATTAAACAACAACAAATAAAGCTTCTCGGGTCATGAAACTTTTCAACATTCTAGCCAATATTTATCGTGTCATGATTTCCACCCCCCCCCCCCCCCCCCCCGGGGGGGGGGGGGGGGGAGGGGGGATTCGTCAGAGTAAACAATAGCAGAAAAGAAAGCCTAAATATAAGGTCAAGATTACATTTTTTTTCTTGTATACCAAAATAAATTTTTACACAAAAATCCCCTAGTTAGCAAACATTTTTGTGCCAAAAACTTTTCATCACAAGCTGCAATGCATGAAAATTTTCTCTCAACCCTTGTGTAAAGACAATTATAGTCAAGTTTATCAACATACACCCAAGAAATCTCATTTTTAGGGCAAAATCATATATTTTCAAGGATTCATCAATTATATAAATAAAATCTATCATCACATACTGAAATGAACTGATCTAGAAGTGGATCAAGTTTAAAGCTCCAACTTTTGATATTTTAGTGAAAACTCCAAAGTTGTTGGAGGAGAGAAAACCGAGTTTATTACCAATGAAGTGAACAAAAAGGATTAGTGACTTGTCGTCAAATGGGAAGCAGAGACGAAGTGCAGGAGACCACAACAATTCACATGAAGAACCAGTGAAAATGGGGTAAAGAGATTACAAACTTTCGTCCATTCTACTTCCAAGGGAGAGAAGTTTTCTCTCCTTTAAAGAGAAATGGAACCACGCAATAAAAAACTATTTTTAAGCCTAGATCTGAGACACAGCACTCTCCTCAAGCCAAAATCAAGTGGAGAAATTTTGGAAGACTAGCCTCCACGTAGACAAGTAGGAAGAAAACTCTAGTGCTAAATTTGGCCAACCAAACATCTGAAGTAGAGGAAGAACTCATCATTTTTTCTTCTTATACTTCAAGCCAACCAAACAGGCCCTTAGACTCTTTCCATGCCATCTCCTTTTAGTGTTTTTTCTCTTCTTCCTCTCTCGAAGGGTGATGAGAGCGATAGAGCCCATGTCGGGGGGAAAAACAGGTTGTGGTTCATGAGGTCATGGGAAAGGCGCAAGTAGATGTCAAAATTGATATTGAGATTGAGAGTTTTGGTGTTTCTTGATTGAGATTTGAGATTTTACTTGTTATTAAATTCTTTTCGCATATTGTTTTTATTTATATAGAAACCAAGTTTTGAAATATCGCTTGATACTCATATTTATGCCCGATACCAATATTACCAATACGACCCGATATGACCAATACGATATCAATATTCCTGATATGATGAGCCGGTATTGGCATTCCGATACCAAAAACCTACAGCCAATGCCGATATTGAGATTTCAAACCATAAACATTAGAAAAAGAAAAGGGAATATTTGATCTTTTTGTATGATTGTTAATTATTATGTATGAATGTTAGTTGTGGATTTTAGATTTCTTATAGGAGTTATTGGGATTGTTCTTTTAAATGTTTTAACTCATCTCATCCCTTTGTCTCCCACCCTCTCAAATTTGATAGAACCAAAATGATAAATTTATGTGTGATGCGGTTATCATAACAAATTTAGTTCAGTTCAATTTGCCAAAAAATGACAAATCTCAAACCAAACAGACTAATGCTATCCCTAGTTGCAAGTCCTTAAAATAGGTGTTTTTTTATTTTATATATTGTGTATCTCCAACGAATAGTTCTACTCCAGTATTTCCCGCAGTGGTACCATCTCTTTTTGCTTGGATCAGGAACTTGATCCGCCGAATATGATCAAAATCATAAATTCAACATGGTATTGCCACAAAAACCAGCATGAATCTAGTTAATACACACTTACCTACTCCACCATCAAGTGATATGGAACTACAGATGAATTAGAGCTCCTATAAACACTAGCTCTTGCTCTCTGAAATAAAAAAAAAATAACTGAGAGAACGAAAAACAAAGTCGTAACAGGACCTTCATGCAAATTGGGGTGAATAGAATGGATCGTTCTTTGGGATAATTTAACTCATGAATCATGTGATTTCTTTAGTTTTATTATCGGAAACTATTCATTTTGTAATCACTTGATGTGTAGACAAATGGTCTTCAAAATGCACTTTTTTTTCTATAGATAGAGCTTCAAATATGTAGACCAAGATGAAAGGAGTGGATCGTCTAATTTATCTGTATGTAATATATTTTTTAGGTGGGCATAACTAAGCTGCTTAACAACCAACCTCCCTCCCCTCTTATCCACACACACACACACACACACACACACACACACACACACATCACTTTTCACTACTACACGTAACAATATTATATTATATCTTTATGACATACAACAGAGAATATTTTGATATTGATAAATACTTCGAAATTCATATGTTTATGAACAATCCATCTCCTACACTATTTTTATACTCTTCAAATATTGTATTTGTATATTTGTTTTGAAACTTATCTGATCCGGTAGCGAGGAGTTGACATGTTCATGAATCTTTAGCTTGCTATTTTCATCTTATAGATGCTAAGTGGCTTTGCTAGGTTAGAGCTGGAGAAACTTAGTAGATGCAGTGTTTGTTTAGGCGAGTATTGCTTTCATTTGGTTTCATCTTAAATAAATTAGTAGAGGAGAGAATTATTGTGAGGACTATGTGGTTGAAATTTAAATTATGTTGTTGGACGTATTTTAAGTTAGATATATTTTAGATGATTAGATACATTGATATGCGACTTCTGATCATTAGCTTTTAATTCTCTTTATTTTGTTAATTGCTGTGTGAGTGAAGTGTAAATTACCATAACATGTGCACGGGATCTGTCTAATGAATATTTTGGCTTTGCTGTGAGCCTTTTGTTGTTTGTCTGGGGTCATGACACTCCGATCACAAGTTGAATGGGTGTAAAGAATTCAAAGAACATTTTCATGCATTGCTCAAGATGTTTTAGGGTACTGTAGGTACATAATAGAAAATAGTTAAAATTGAAAATACGTGTCTCATGAGACTAGGTGATGTGAGTTTTAGAGCTTAATGTTAATGCTTCTAGGAAAATAGTCCCTACTTCAACTGATATAATATCTGCTCAAGGTCCCATGGCAGTTCCTCCAAGTCAGCTCCAAAGTGAGGTTTATATTCCTGCGCCTGCTAATTTTTCAGATCAACTTATAAAGTCACTTTAGACTCTCGAGCTAATTTATCTCATTCCCTTTGTCTTGGGAATGAGAGAGATTATTTTCGGACAGCAACTTTGGACGTATCCTTAGCCCAGTCTATATAATCCTTACATTGTCTCTCTTTCACAGGCTGATTTTTGGTGATGATTCAGATATTTCTGCACAAGGTCTCACTACATGCCATTTTGGGACTACTCAAGAACAAAAAGAAATTGACTCTATTCTTACAGCCATCACACCTTTGCCTTTGAGATTTGCTGTTGAGTATCTATCTTTCTTGTCCATTTAATATGTAAAAACCTGCTGCTTGATAGCTATTGATGGTACTTGCTGGCAGTAGTTGCTAGAATTTGATTTTGTGATGATATTTGCTGGCTCATCTTTTACTTGTTGTAATGTTGAATTTTAGTTACTGATTGATAGTAATTGCTGTTACCATTCATGTATCTCCAATAAACACCCTACCAGCCATCAGAGGAGTTATTACTTGACTCTCAGCCCTTACATTCTTGTTCCAGCTTATTTGGCTGTGTCTATCCTTTTTTGTGTGATCTTTACCTTCTATAAGATTCTGAGGACAAGGACCTTTCAATTCAAAAGAACATTCCTGCTTTTCTAACTTCATAATCAGTTAAACTCCTTTTCGGTATTTTTTTTAATGACCTTAATTTTTTCAATTTTTTTTTTTTTTTTTCAGGAAGTTCTTTGCAGCAGCCTCGCGTCATAGCTTCCAGAGTCTCACACGCATGGGACTTACCTGAGAACACATTTGGCGCGGCATATGCAAGGTTCATGGGGTCAAGAAACTTCTCTCCAGATGATCGCCCTCCTGTTCGATTCATGGACACAGAAGAGTTGGCCTACGTGGCTACCCGTGCTCGTGAGGTGCACGATTTCTGGCATGTTCTTTTTGGCCTCCCCACGAACTTGATAGGGGAGTCCGCTCTTAAGGTGATTGAGTTTGAACAGATGCTTCTTCCTATGTGCCTGCTTTCAGTTGTTGGAGGTTCAGCCAGGTTTAGCGAGAAGCAGAGGAGCCTGTTCTTCCGTCATTACTTCCCTTGGGCCACTCGCGCTGGTATGAGGTGCACAGATCTGATATCTGTGTACTATGAGAAGCATTTCCATGAGGACCTTGAGGATGTTCGGAAAAGATGGGGAATAATACCATGTCCTGATCCCAGCATGAAAAGCTAAAATTGTCTCTTCGACCATTGAATTATTCATCATGTATCCTGTGAAACCCTTCTACTTTCCTGTTCGTTGATCACATATATTCATTCTAAAATAAAAATATGAATGTATATTGTAGCGAAAACATGTTCATGAAAAGTTTGAAAAGTTTGTCTAATTCTGTTTGTGTGAACGTAGTTGTTCCTTTAGAGTAATGCAGTTGCCCTATGGTAGTAGCTTAAAGGAAATAATTATGTGCAATACTGTGACTTGTGCCATATGAGGTGTGGCATTTATGGTTTTCGAAAGCACATTTTTATGAAGTTTCCTGTGCGGATGGAGGAGTAGGGTAAGCTCCTTCGTGCGAAGGACCATGGTCCTTCACGCGATATGGGTCGTCCATTACAGTTGATGGATGGCCTGATAGAGAGAGAAGAAACGCGTTTTGTTGGTGAGTTCATAGAACAATTTTTTTTGGGTTCACCCTTTCCTATCTGGGCTATAGATATGCTCAGATGGACGGCTCCTTTGCAGGAAGGGCCGGATGGCTCCTTCAGGAGCTAGCCCGAGCCCACGGAGGGAATGCAATTTCATCAGTTTACAACGAATACCGAGGCCAAGGGGATTATGCGACAAAGACAGCAATCAACCATTAATAATTTAGCCTTTTAGACCTAATCTTGCAGTTCAGTCCTCCAAAAATTTTGTACGCATACAAAATGCTAAATTCATTGAGCACAAGAAGCAGCAGGTTTAGGGAGAAACCCTCCAAAATGGTAGCCAAACAAAGTACAGTGCCAAAATTTTGTAGTTTTTATTGCCAAAAAACCAGAGAGTTTCCCTTGTATACCCAATTGTGCAACTAGGCCTTAGAATTGTAGGCCTTTGCTTTTAACCTGCAACCTTTAAGATGGCTGTGTCATATGTGTGTTGATTCAACAAATCAAAACAATAAACAAGTTATTGAAAGAACATTCCCTTTGTCTTCACATTGTTGGGGAGGACTTGTTTCCTGTTTTTTTTTTTTTCCTTGGGTTTTCAAGTATTAAGATGATAAATTTTCTAAAGAGGGTATCACAAGTAAAATGATAAAATAAGAGATAGACTTCCGAAATGACACAAGTCTATCTCGATAAAACAATACCTAATAGTCCATGAGCACAAAACACCGGGGGATCACGCTAATCAAACCTTAGATTTTTGCTTACATACCATCAAAGCCATGGATGAAGATTGAAAAGGAACACGCAATGAAAAACACATACACATAGCAACGAAGATACATGCCCCTCATTGAGCATAAAACCAATAAAAAGCATACAAAAAAGAAATAACAAGGTCCCTGCGCATAACTGCATAATACACCCAATGGATGTTCTACAAACACAAGCATCAAGACCCTCAAGAGTGACCATCTTCCTCACAATTACTGGTCACATCGCTTCCTTTTGAATGAATAGAATCCGAGGCCCCCAGCTGGCAACTGAGATGCATGGCCGCAGCAGAAAAGAAAACGATGGAGAGGTTCTGAACGGAGAAACGAGGAAAACAGAAGCATGTTTTCCTTCTGGACCTTGATTTCCGTGACTTTCGTATATGATTCTCTCTCCATCTCCTGTGTAGAAGTGCCTTGTTCCTTCCTCCCACGAGTTTCATCTTTTATGCTGCTCAAATAGACGAACATATTGCACACCAGTGCCCCTTGTGTACTAGTACTTGATCAGAAGGATAATGAAATCGCCTGCAAAAGGTAATAATCCAACCATAGGAGTTGAGTAAAAGAAAATCGACTTCATTCAAGCCTCTAAAATTCAAAACCTCGAGTATCATTGTATGCGTATCTTAGAGAAGTTTCTGTCAATAACCCATGCCGATTTTGACAAGGCAGTCTCTTAACCTACAAGGATAGAGAAGAAATGGTTCTATCACTATGAGATGAGATAATAAGAGAGTATAGAAAGAAAAGCAAATATGAACTGAGGTATCAATAATCCATTAGGAACCCTGCTGGCCATATATAATTGTCTCCGACTACCAGTGAATTTTTTACAACAACAATGAAGAGAGTTCAGTATCGCTAGAGATAAAAGTTTCTAGTGCTCATAGTAGATCTAGTTAGTTTACAACAGTGAAGGCTACAGTCTGTGTTTTTTTTTCATTTCATATGCCATTTCAGCCTTGTGAAGGCACAGCTTAACCAATTCTTCCTTGTAGTTACTCATCATGCTGAAGTCTTACTGCCTGCAAAAAAATACGTCATCATGCTTTCCAAATTACTCTCTAATTCAAGACATATTTTGATTCTGAATGGAAAATGTAAAGGTGAAGTAGAACAGTACTGGACAGGAAATATCTTTGCAGATAAAGTGAACTGATGGACATACTTCCCCTGTGTATCTTCAAATTTGTTTGTGATAACTGCAAGAACCCCTTTGGTATTTCCCATTATTCCTAGGACAAAGGCCTGCTCTCTCAGTGGTTGTTTGTTTTGTTGGAAGAGAGAGAGGGATCTGATATTTGTTTTGGGCTGGAAGAGAGGCTCTTCTGCCAGCTCAGCGCTGAGGTGGTGCTGAGCTGGAGGAAGAGAGAGTGGGCTCTCTCTTCGGCCGAAGAGAGTGGGAGCCCGTGGATCAATGCGTTTTTATTACTTCTTTTCTCGTCTTCCTTTTGTACCATAGAGAGATCTCCCCTCAGCTCTCTCCTTCCCGCGTCCTTGCTGCTTGAATCTGTTCGCCTACCTCCCTCTTGGCCCCTTTGCTCTCTCCGTATAAAGAATGAGAGGCTGAGACGTCTCTCAGATCTTCAGGGAGGGAAAGAGAGGTAAATTTTTTTTTTTCCTATATAATTTCTCGCTCTTAGATTTGATCCTTGTAGTTCTTGTGTAGTTCTTATTGTAGTTCTTGTACGGTCTTGTGTTCTGATTTGACTTTTTTTCTTTTTTTTTTTTAGTTCCTGTGTCCTGATTTTGTGGTTCTTGTAGTTCTTGCTATTGTTAAATTGACTGTAGTTTTTGTGTCCTGATTGCTATTGAAGTTCTTGTGGTTCTTGATTGTGTAGTTCTTGCAGTTTTTTATAGTTATTGTCCTGATCGGCTATGTTAAACTCTATGTTGAACTGCTTGCTATTGAGTTTAACAGATTTAATTTCATTAAAATTTTAAATAATGATGTGGGTGTAACCGTTCAATGACATAAGAAATATGCCTAAATTATCTCTAGATATTTCAGTTTAATTATATACTTCAATAATATTCACAAGATTCCCTTGTGAAATTTGTGCAACATTCCCACTAATATGTCTTTCTAATAAGCAAGAAAGGATTTTATTACTATACTTGATTGTATATCTGACATAACTTTTGTGTGCGTGTTCGTGTGTGTGTGTGTTTTTGTGTACGTCTCGGTGTGTATGCATGCGTGTTGGTGCGTGTATCTATCTGGGTGCATGTGTGTTTGCGCGCGCACATGTGCGTTTGTGTGCATGTAAGATTGTGTGTGTGTGTGTGTGTGTTAGTCTACTGATACAGTAAATGCTCCATTTTCTTCTTGACAATTGTTTTGCCTCTTTGATGTTAATTTGATTATATGGTTGCTTTTACAGATGTTAGCGTATAATATAGTCGAACAGTGATGATATAGAGCTTAGTCCATAGTGACTATATTTGCTTTGTACAAGTCTATTTAATGTATTTAAGTAGTAGGTTTATGTTGTAATCCCCCTTGAGTATTGGATGCTAGCAGTGGCAACCACTCATAGGAGTTATGAGGTAATGTAAGCAATTCACTCTATATATTGCACTACATTTATGATGATCCAGCACCAATTCTGAGCCTTACGTCACCCAAGCACAACAACTCTACTTATACTCAGATCAATTGAGATCAGTGTTGAGTGAGTACCCACAGCTTCATCTCATTCAACGACGGAAGGTGCTATTATATAAATGCATTCTTACTTCTTTGTAATAATCTGTGCATACATAGGCACATAAAAGCACACATGTGCATCGAAAAAAAAACTATACACACACAAATACAAATCTCCAACAAAAACACACACACACACACACACACACACACACACACACCACTAACACCCGAAAAAAATTCACACACAAACACCCCCCCCCCCCTCCCCCTGAAACACCAAAAAAAATTAAATACACATACCCCCAAAAATACACACATCCCACACGCGCCTAAAAAAAATACACATCCACCCCCACACACACTCAAAAAATAAAAATACACACAAACACGAAATACAAACACCCGCCCACACACATAATACAAAACACACACACACACACACACATAACACAACACACACGCGCACACACACACACACACATAACACAACCACACGCACACACTCCCCCAAAAAAACATATACGCCCACACCCAACACCACCCCCCCCCCCCCCCCCAAAAAAAAAAAAAAAGAAAAGAAAAGAAAAGAAAAGAAAAGAAATACGCGCACACACACATACACATAACTCACACACACACGCTCTAAAAAAATGCTCTCTATTTGTTTTAAAGCTTAATGCTCTCTAGTTGTGGGGATGTGATTAATGCTCTCTGTTGCTTCAAAGTTGTTTAGATATTGTGAGTCTATGCATTTGTTGTGAGGTTGTGCATTTGTTGTGGGGATGTGCTTTTGTTGCAGTAGTTGTGAGGTTGTAATTAAGCCAGTAGTAGTTGTGGAGCTACGCATTTTTTGCTTCTAAAACTGTTTAGATATTTTGAAACTTAATGCTCTCTAGTTTTTTTTCTTCGTTGCTTTTTTCTTAGACTTGTTGGCATCGGGAAAACAACTTTGATATGATCATGTATGTATAGTAGCTTTGATATGGGCTTGTTGGACTTGTTGGCATTGGACTAAAATGTATAGCAGCCGTCGTTGCCGCCGCTAGCATTTCAGTCATTTTTGGACTTGTTGGCATATCAAATGTGTGTACTCCTAGACTTGTTGGCAGTTCAGCCATTTTTGGACTTGTTGGCATATCAAATTTGTGTATTCTTGGACTTACTGGTATTGAGAAAACAACTTTCATATAATCTATTTTCTTTTTTTCAGCCACCATCATCAGCAGCTGGCGCTGGTGCTGCTAGCAGCCAGTAGCTGGCGCTGGTGCTGCTAGCGAAAAAAATAGATGAATGGGAGGAGTAAGTTCACCAGGGGTACTCACAATTTGCCGCCTTATTAAATGTGCAACCAAACACCACATGGAAGAAGGAAGAGAAGAGAGTTCTTCCTTCTTCCATTTTTGTCAAAACAAACAAAAAAAAAGAGAGAGAGGAAGAGGAAAGAGGCCTCTTTCTCTCTTGTTCCTCTTTCTTCTTCCCTCTCTTTACAAAATCCAAACAGGCCCTCAGGTCATATGCCTTGAGAGACAATCACAAGTCATGGCATTCTTTATCCTAAAAGCTGAACTCTGAATGCATTTTGAATACATTGAACTCCAAACCTTCTCAAGTCTATTACGCCGAGTAACCGCGAAGGAATTAAAGCAGCACTGGAAGCTCATAATCTCTCTAACCATTACATGGAGGTGAATAAACATCAGTAGTTGACTAAAACTCTATGCAGATAATGAACCCATATATCTGTGTTGTTAGAATAAACATAGGCGTAGACAATAATGTGCCAAGCCCAAATCTATCATCTCTCCGACCAACATGAAAAAAGTTATTATACACGAGAAAAAGCAATTTCAGATGGATTCTCCATTCTTCAACTTCACTTGAACTCCTGTGTCAGTCAGCCAGTCACATTGACCATCACAAAGATATCTACTCTCTCACAGTTTATTAGACTTCTTCTGAAATGAAGAATCGTAATTTTATGCATGAGGATTGAAACCACGCAAAGGAAAACTTCTACAGACATATGCATCAGGTTTTGATACAAGAATGTTGAACATAGGAGAGAAACAAATGATCCATCTGGCTCTTCAATTGCATGGGCAATAAGATAGGTTTCTTTACTCCCCTAACTAGTCTTAGCTGTCTACGGACATCTTATAAACCTGTTTTCTGTCCATAGTTTCCTCGACCGGGTATTTGACACCAGTTTGATTTCAGGTTGACCTCTTGTCGTAATTCCACGGAGCCTTTTGTAGCTCTTGTCCATAAACAAACCCTGGTGATTTGTCACAGCGTCCAAAAGTGAAGGAATATAAGTAAATGAAATAGGAATCACTAGGCTAAAGCAGGAACATAGGCCAGATCGAATCTTCGATAAATTGTGCCATCACCTGCCCTTGTCACGATCCTAGTCCCCATGCCAACATTATATAGGATCTTAGCCCAGCTATGGATACACTTTGTGCATGCAGGATGGTAGCTTTGGTACCCTCTTTATGACAGTTTTACAGGTCAGCTTCGAAGCACCGAACTATACATCCAATCCGACAGTTACTTTGTTATTCAATTTGTGTGGAGTCCTGGAATGGAAAGGATCTGCAATGGATTCCATTCTCAAGTCTGAAGGAATATTGCTGAAAATAATTAGAACCATCTGCGAGAACTGTAACGCAAGTTCCTATGCTTGTCACACGGCCTAGACTTGTGCAGATGCAAACTAAACCTCCACACAAATATTGTGTTATATAATTAAGCATCAAGGTGACCAATTTTGTGTTTAAAAAGACACAAACAAGGCGAGCTTCAAGGCATTTTTTTGAGGAAAAACACAATGGACGCACACATATGTAGCACCGTAAACCATGAATATGCTTCAACACGTTAGGAGCGAATGAAGCACCTCATTTTTGTGACTTTCATATGAGGCTTGCCCTTCAAATACCAGTTCAAAAGGTGGCCTTCCTAATCCAATTGGGATTATATGGTTGGTCAGGAATTCATAGGGTTCAGATTGTTTGTCTCTTCTGATAATATATCTAGTTGAGATAGAAAATTTGTATTTCTCCCGTCAAATTCACCCTACGGGAGAGAGTTTTTCTATTTGTGGGTTCATGGCTTCTAATAGGCTCAACGGCCTATTGTTAATTACCTCTCTAGAGAGGAACCTTCTATTAAGAGTTACCATGCAAAGAAACACTAATGGAGAAACTTAATTTATTTCATTTTTAATCAAAGTACATGTCTTCATCGAGGACATGTTGGAATTAAAGAATATATATATGAATCTTCGAGATGAATTATGGCGAGATACGTTGATCGAATCAACTGGATGATGGTTGGAGTGTGTTCTCCTTCCATTGGTGATGAACGTGGTATATTCACATGTCCAATTCCGACTTCGAATGAATGAGATATTCAAGTTCAAAGATTGCCTAATTCAAAGCCAAATGGGACTAAAATTAGCTACAAGCATTTAGTCCCACATTGGCCATGGGATTGAAGCCTATGGTGTATAAATAGAGAAAATTGAGAACAAAGGGCGTGCCCTTTGGTACTTGAAGTTTTCGCGCGCGAAAAGGAGGGAACTATGCTCGCACGTGCGCGCGCGCCGCCGCTGGCGGCGGCCGGCTTGGGCTTGGGCTTTGGTCTTGGTCGGGTTCGTAAATAACGCTCCAGAGGTTCATTCTCAGACACACCGAAAACAGAAAGATCTCTCTCTCTCTCTCTCTAAAGTTCTGAATTAAGTTCTGAACTGGGCTTCAGCGTGAAAGCGACTTCCAGCGTGAAGTGGGAATCCGAAGTGACTTCCAAAGGAGATTCTGCAAAGTTGTTTTGAAAGAGGAATCAGAAACTTTAACAGATTCTTTTATAAGAATTGTTGTCTGAATTTGATACTTCTGAAGAAAGATATTCTTATACCTTCCTTCGTCCTCAACAGTGGGTGCTCCTCCAGAGAGTAAAGGCAAATATTCGTTTGAAATTTGTCCTTGTACCACTGCTTCAAAGATCCTGTGAAGGTACTGGTTGACTACGGTTCGACCGTACGGTGATTTGGTAGTGCTATCCAAATACCGTGAAAGAGTGTTGTATCTTGGGAGACCAGCGTCCATTATCCCGTTAGCACCGGTATGGGGGACGTAATTGTCTTAAGGAGATTCGCTTTAAGCGTACCTCACTCTAAATACTGTATAAGTGGATTAAGTCCTTTATACAGGGGATATACTTTACAGTATATCGAGACTGACTTAGATTCAGTCTAATTGGTACTTTAACCAAGGAGGAAAGGTGGTTCTTAAATTAAGGAACGTTCTATTGAACGGAAAACCTCTCACCTGATATTTGCCGACCTGGCTAATTAGATTGTTGATATCTCAGTGATCTTGATTAGTTGTCAGATTGATTCTTGTTAAGCAGAATACCAACAATCATATTGTTTCTTACTTCTGTTCTGCTTGAACTTGCAGAAAATGTCTGAGACAAATCAAGATAGCACTAGCAAGGCAACAAACATGCAGCTCCAATGTTTGATGCCTACTCCACTTCCTAACCCGAAGCCAGAGAAGCCAGGAAAATTCGACGGCACAGAATTCAAGAGGTGGCAACAGAAGATGCTCTTCTACTTGACCACTCTTCATCTGGCCAAATTCCTGCAGGAGGATCCACCAGAACCCGGAACTGATCGGGACTCAGTCCTTGCAGTCGTTGGACACAAGGTGACTTCCTTTGCCGAAATTATGTTTTAAATGGACTAGATGACTCTCTTTACAATGTCTACAGTCCTATCACTACGGCAAAGAAGTTATGGGCCCGTCTTGACAAGAAATACAAGACTGAGGATGCTGGTACCAAGAAGTTCGTCGTAGGACGATTTCTGGAGTACAAAATAGTGGATACCAAGACTATAATCAGTCAGGTGCAAGAGTTCCAACTTATCTTGCACGAAATAGAGGCCGAAGGTATGATTCTTCCTGAAACTTTTCAAGTTGCAACAATCGTGGAGAAGCTTCCACCTGCGTGGAGAGACTTCAAGAATTACCTGAAGCACAAGAGAAAGGAGCTAAAGTTGGAGGATCTCATTGTGAGGCTTCGTATAAAGGAGGACAACCGCAAGTCCGAGAAAAGGAGCAGCAAGAACTCCTACGAAGCAAAAGCAAATGTGATCGAGGACTCAAAGGGGAAAGCGTCTTCTTTCCAAAGCTTGAAGAGGAAGAAGCCTTCCCAGGGGAACAAAGGCAAGGCTCAAGACGGCAGAAACATGCGCTTCAAAGGGACCTGTTACATCTGCAACAAAGAAGGTCACAAAGCAAATGAATGTCGCAGCCGTCTTAAGAAGAACAAGAAGAGCCAACCACAGGCGAACATGATCAACCATGAATCTCCAAGCCTTTCTGCTGTGGTGTCAGAAGTGAATCTGACAACCAACAACAAGGATTGGTGGGTAGACACTGGAGCTACCCGACACATCTGCTCGGAGAAATTGTTATTCTCAGAATATCAAAGGCTAGAGCAAGATGAGCAGCTATTCATGGGTAATTCAGCTTCCTCAAAGGTTGAAGGAAAGGGCAAGGTCATCCTGAAGTGGACATCGGGGAAGAGCTTACTCTTAACGATGTGCTTCATGTTCCAGACATCCGCAAGAATTTGATCTCTGGATCAATACTTAGTAAGAAAGAATTTAGAATTGTTTTGAATCTGACAAATTTGTACTTACTAAGGGAGGGATGTATGTGGAAAAGGGTTATCTTGTTGATGGACTTTTTAAAGCCAATGTTGCAGTGGTAGATAAAAAGTCCGTGTATTTGTACCCAAAGCTAATAAATAAAGGAAATTCTTCTGTTTATTTACTTGAGTCTCCTAATTTGTGGCATGCTAGGTTAGGGCATGTAAATTACAAGTCTTTGAAGAACTTGTCTAATCTGGGATATATTCCTAAACTCAACTTAGAAGAAATTCGCAAGTGTGAGGTTTGTGTTGAGGCCAAGTTGGCGAAAAATTCATTTCACTCAATAGATCGAAATACAGAACCTTTAGGGTTAATTCATAGCGATCTGTGTGACTTGAAGTTTATGCCAACTAGAGGCGGTAAAAAGTATTTCATTACTTTTATTGATGATTGTACAAGATACTGTTATGTGTATCTTTTGAACAGTAAGGATGAGGCAATAAATATGTTTATAACATATAAAGCGAAGTTGAAAATCAACTCAACAAGAAAATCAAGATTCTAAAATCCGATAGAGGCGGAGAATATGAATCAAATGATTTTAGTGAGTTATGTGCTAGTTTTGGTATAATCCATCAAACTACAGCACCATACACTCCTCAGCAGAATGGAATTGCTGAACGAAGAACAGAACTTTGAAGGAGATGGTTAATTCCATGCTCGTAAGTTCTGGAGCTCCGCAGAACTTGTGGGGGGAAGCTCTATTAACTGCAAATCATATTCTAAATAGAGTACCCCACAAGAAACTTGGTCTTATACCATTCGAGTTATGGCATGGAAGGACACCTTCCTACCATTACCTCAAAATGTGGGGGTGCCTTGCAAAGGTGCTGGCACCATTACCTAAAAAGACTAAGTTGGGAGCAAAAACTATGGACTGCATATTCATAGGCTATGCCTTGAATAGTAGTGCCTACAGATTTCTGGTTCAAAAATCAGAAATACCAGATATTCATGTAAACATGATTATCGAATCTCGAGATGCTGTGTTCTTTGAAGACATCTTTCCGTACAAACGGGAAGCAGATAAGACTTCTGGGAAAAGAACACACGAGATGGCGTTCAGGGACGAAAGCCCCGAGGAACCAATTGTTAATGCGGAAACTGAACCAAGAAGAAGTCAGAGATCTAGAATCTCAAAATCTTTTGGTCCAGATTTCATAGCATATGCTATTGAGAGCGAGCCTCAAACATTTAAAGAGGCTATGTCAACCCCAGAAGCACAAATGTGAAAAGAAGCTATAAATAGCGAAATAGAATCCATACTAAGTAATCATACTTGGGAATTGGTAAACTTGCCTCCTGGCAGTAAACCAATTGGGTGTAAGTGGATTTTCAAACGAAAATTAAAACCCGATGGATCTATCGATAAGTACAAGGCTAGATTAGTAGCCAAGGGTTATCGGCAAAAAGAAGGACTTGACTACTTCGATACTTATTCACCAGTAACAAGAATAACGTCCATACGGATGTTAATTGCAATTACAGTATTGCACAACTTAGATATCCATCAAATGGATGTCAAGACTGCATTCTTAAATGGTGAATTAAATGAAGAGATATATATGGAGCAACCAGAAGGATTTATAGTCAAGGGCCAAGAACACAAGGTGTGTAAATTGGTAAAATCCTTATATGGTTTAAAGCAGGCTCCAAAACAATGGCATGAGAAATTTGATAGTGTCATGATCAAAGATGGATTCACTATCAATGAATGCGATAAGTGTGTTTACACGAAAACAGTTGGAAACGCATGTATCATTGTTTGTCTTTATGTAGACGACATGTTGATATTTGGGACTAATATTGAAATTATTAAGTCCACTAAAAGAATGTTATCCAACAGTTTGATATGAAGGATCTGGGGGTTGCTGATGTAATTTTAGGAATTAAAATTACTAGAACACTAGATGGAATCAGTCTATCTCAATCTCACTATGTGGATAAGATGATAGAAAGATTCAAGGATCATGGGATAAAAGAGAATACAAATCCTTTTCTCCCACATGTCCATCTTCATAAGAATACAGGAACTGGAATATGCCAGTTGGAGTATTCTCAGATTATCGGGAGTCTAATGTATTTGATGAATTGCACTAGACCTGATATTGCTTACGCTGTAAGCAAATTAAGTAGATACACTAGCAATCCTAGTGATCTACATTGGACCGCTCTACTACGAGTATTGGGTTATGTATCACATACCAAGGAATATGCCTTGAGATATGAACAGTATCCTCCTGTACTGGAAGGATACAGTGATGCTAATTGGATTGCAGATTCTGAGGAATCAAAATCAACTAGCGGATACGTATTTACTCTAGCAGGAGCAGCGGTATCATGGAAATCTTCTAAGCAAACATGTATTGCCCGTTCCACTATGGAATCAGAATTCATAGCTTTAGATAAGGCTGGAGAAGAAGCAGAATGGCTTCGACAATTCTTAGAAGATATACCATTGTGGCAAAAGCCAGTGCCCGCTATATGTATACACTGCGATAATCAAGCAGCTATATCTAGGGCACAAAATGTTATATACAACGGTAAGTCTAGACATATTCGTCGTAAACATAATACCGTGAAGCAGTTGCTCTCAAATGGAATTATCTCCATTGACTTTGTATCGTCAAAGGATAATTTAGCGGATCCGCTTACTAAAGGTTTAAGTGGAGAGCGTATAAACTGCGCATCGAGGGGAATGGGTCTAAAAGCCTAACCTTACCGAGTCAGCTTAATGGAAACCTCACTTAGCGACTGGAGATCCCACGGACTAAGTTCAAGAGGAAAAACTAGTTATGATTGACTCAGCAAGTAAGCACTTGGGAGCTTGACTCCAATCCATTCTTAAGGTGCACATAAGTGCTTTTCTACAAGTGGGTTAAGGATAAGCTTAACGCTTTAATGATGCCTATATCTTATTACTAAACAAGTGGAGTAGAGTAGACTACTCTTAATAGGTCCATCACCTATGTGAGTATAGAGTTGGGTCAGCTCTTTGAGAATTTCTATGGAGGTTGTTATTCCCTAAAGATACTCTCTGAAACCAAGAATGTCCAGGGCCAAAACGGACACAACCGAGAACCAAAGTTGATTTGGAAAGTTACTGTGTGAAGCTTGTTGACTTGGCTTACACTAACGGCTAGCAGTTCAAGACCTAATTCACTGATTAGCCAGTAAGTCCGATAAAGCTTTCGCTATGGAAGGTTCAAGACCTAGTTCACCTATCCTTATGCAGTTTCTTTTCTCAAGTACCTTTCACAATAGAGTCAGTCTCTTTGTGTGTCATTCCTTGAATCTCCATTCATTGTGGGGGATTGTTGGAATTGAAGAATATATATATGAATCTTCGAGATGAATTATGGCAAGATCCGTTGATCGAATCAACTGGATGATGGTTGGAGTGTGTTCTCCTTCCATTGGTGATGAACGTGGTATATTCACATGTTCAATTCTGACTTCGAATGAATGAGATATTCAAGTCCAAAGATTGCCTAATTCAAAGCCAAATGGGACTAAAGTTAGCTACAAGCATTTAGTCCCACATTGGCCATGGGATGGAAGCCTATGGTGTATAAATAGAGAAAATTGAGAACAAAGGGCGTGCCCTTTGGGTACTTGGAGTTTTTCGCGCGCGAAAAGGAGGGAACTATGCTCGTACGTGCGCGCGCGCGCCGCCGCTGGCGGCGGCCGGCCGGCGCCGGTGCCGGTACCGGAGCCGGGCCGGGTCGGGCCCGGGTCCGGGCTTGGTCTTGGTCTTGGTCTTGGTCGGGTTCGGGTTCGGATTCCCTACCTGGCCTGGTTCTTTTTGAATCGGGTCTCAGGGTATGGGCCGAACAGATCCGCTCCACTCCACTACCCAATCCGCTCCAGCCCGCCAACGGGTGTCCGCGCGAACAGCCCGCCAACGGGTGTCTGCGAGCGGATCCGAACCGTTCGCCAACCGCTGTCGGAAAACCGACCGTGCGGTTGGGCGGTTGAACGGTTGCGACGGTTCTGTCCGAACCGTCGCAACTGTTGACTTTTGGCGGACGAGAATACCCTTCCGGAGCGCTATAAATAGCGCTCCAGAGGTTCATTCTCAGACACACCGAAAAAACAGAAAGATCTCTCTCTCTCTAAAGTTCTGAATTAAGTTCTGAACTGGGCTTCAGCGTGAAAGCGACTTCTAGCGTGAAGTGGGAATCCGAAGTGACTTCCAAAGGAGATTCTGCAAGTTGTTCTGAAAGGAATCAGAAAGTTCAACAGATTCTTTTATAAGAATTGTTGTCGAATCTGTACTTCTGAAGAAAGATATTCTTATACCTTCCTTCGTCCTCAACAGTGGGTGCTCCTCCAGAAGTAAAGGCAAATATTCGTTGAAATTTGCTCTTGTACTGCTGCTTCAAAGATCCTGTGAAGGTACTGGTTGACTACGGTTCGACCGTACGGTGATTTGGTAGTGCTATCCAAATACCGTGAAAGAGTGTTGTATCTTGGGAGACCAGCGTCCATTATCCCGTTAGCACCGGTGCGGGGCGTAATTGTCTTAAGGAGATTCGCTTTAAGCGTACCTCACTCTAAATACTGTATAAGTGGATTAAGTCTTTTAACAGGGGATATACTTTACAGTATATCGAGACTGACTTAGATTCAGTCTAATTGGTGCTTTAATTAAGGAAGGAAATTGAAAGGTGGTTCTTAAATTAAGAAACGTTCTATTGAACGGAAAACCCCCACCTGATATTTGCCGACCTGGCAATTAGATTGTTGATATCTCAGTGATCTTGATTAGTTGTCATATTAATTTTTGTAAAGCAGAATACCAACAGGACATATCCTCAGCATACAAGTCATAAATAAAGTTAAATAAAATGAGTAAGGAAAGAGTCAAGTTTGTCCGTAGAGGTCAATCTTTGATTTCTTTAGTCCTTTTAGTGGCATGAAAGTCAAAGCATAGTCTTGATCCTTTAACTAATGTGAAGGTCGATATTTGATTTTAGTTCCTTTTAGCGACAAGGAGATCGATATTTAATTTTAGTCCCTTTTAGTAATATGGGGGTCAATATTTGATTTAGTCCATTTTAGCGACTGATCAATATTTGATTTTGTTCATTTTAGTAATATAGAGATCAGAGTTTAGTTTGTCTCTTTTAGTGACGTGACGATCGGAACTTGATTTTTCCCAATTAATGAAGAGGAGGTCAAATTTTGTTTGCTATTTTAGTGACGTGAAGGTCAAAATTTAATTTTAATCCTTATTAGCGATGTGAAAGTTGATATTTGATTTTATCTCTTTTAGTGACGCAGAGGTCAGAGTTTAGTTTGTCCCTTTTTGTGGCAGTCAGAACATTATTTATCTCTTTTAGTGACGTAGTCAAAATTTGGTTTGCCCTTTCTGTAACATGGAGGTCGAAATTTGATTTTAATCTCTTTTAACGATATGGAGGTCGAAATTTGATTTGTATTTGGATCGTTTTAGCACATCAGCCACATTCGAAGTGGCAACTGAGTGTTAGTGATATATTGAACATGATATTAGCCTTGTTCAAAGAGATGGCTAAGCGATAGAAACTTTTAAATGCATTAGACATGTCCAAGGAGACAATTAAACATTAAAAATATTTGAACACAATAGCCT
The DNA here is from genome assembly GCA_038442645.1 of Agave tequilana. Lineage (NCBI taxonomy): Eukaryota > Viridiplantae > Streptophyta > Magnoliopsida > Asparagales > Asparagaceae > Agave > Agave tequilana. Next base: position 134,749 of record JAVJIF010031906.1, on the reverse strand, counting down.
TGTTCAAGGAGACATTAGAATGTTAGAAATTTTTTGACGCATTAGTTATGTCCGAATAGACAGCTAAGTATTAGAAATTTTAAAGACATTAACCCCTGAAGATGCTGCTAGTATTAGAAAATTTTAAAAATATTTAGCCACGTCTGAAGCGTCCGCTAGATGTTCAGAGTGTAGAGTGTGTGTGATATTTTGTACATCTTTTTATTCTTTTTTAAAATTATTTCATTAATTTCTTATTTATAAACACTGGGAGGTATTTGCCTCACGATTTTATCTTTTAAAAAACCGAAAGAGAGGCCAGGCCAAGTTTAATGAGACGTCGACGCATCTGATTGCTCTTGTAGAAGATTAGACACACCCCACCGCGCACGGCAACAAAGGCCCCCACCGCTTTTACAAAAAGCAAATGATAATCAGCAAGACCGAATTTTTCTGTTGACTAATAAAACAAAAACGAGCGAATTTTTCTTTTACTTCACACAAGACCTTTTTGCTTTAATTTCGTACAATCTGGAGTTAAAATTTTTAGTCAGTACTAAAATGATGCATTGCGAGTTCAAAACTGAGTCACGGATCTTAGAAGAGAAAAACAAATGTGATAATGGTTTTACTGAGTTTAATTAGTAATTAGTTTGAGGTTCTGTGGCCCGTGATCGCCCCTCGGCATGCTGCGCGGGAGCGTAGGCTCGTGAGTTTGGAAGATTTTTGTGTAAGGTGTGGAGTGCAAGCAAAGCCCAACTAATTACATTTTTAACCTGTCTGTTATTATAACTAGTTGCTAAAATAAGTGTATGTAGGACAATTTGTCGAGTGTGATGAAACGACGGCTGCATGTGTAGTGTTAATGATTTACTATGTGATGATGCAAGCGATGACGCAAGCATGCATAGTGACTGCATAGTATCTCAAAGTTTTTCTATAAATAGGCCCTTCCTGATTCATTTCAATGTACACTTAATAAATCAATAAGAATTCCTCTCTGTTTCTAGAATTCTCTATTTCGGAGTTATTTCTCGGAGTTTTACAACACGTTATCAGCACGAGCGCTCTAGTTCTGTCACCAGCCTCTACCTCCGTTCGCTTAAGAAAGAAGATCTATCACAAGCATCTACCTCCATTAGTTTAAGGTAAAAATCTTGTCACGAGCCTCTACTTCCATTACTCAAGGAAAGTCCTATCACAATTCTCAGTCTCTACCTCTACTATCTCAATGTAAAAATAGTAGGTTTATTCTACTTATAATACTCATATAACACCACTACTATATATGAAAGGAGGCTCTGTCACTTATTTATAATAATGTGATCTGATTACGAAAAACTAGATTATTATGTTAGTTATATTCACGTAACACCACTACTATATATGAAAGGAGGCCCTGTCACCTATCTATAGTAAAGTGATGTGATTATGACAAGATAATAATTTTCTTATATTATCTTTACTAACCTCTTATTGATGCTTGCGTGGATAAACCCCAAATATCAATATTATATATTTTATTGTTCTGCTATTTATATCTGTATAAACACCTAATGAAAGGTTTATTGAGTAGCGTGGTGTGCCAATATTTATTTCTTATTTATTGCTTCATTAATTATATCTACAAAATACCCACCAAGTAGAGTGGCGTGCCTATATTATAACTCATAATTTACGTAATATAATGCATTTATTTTACCATCTTTTTTATTATAATATTTAATTGTATTAAATTCAAATTGCTTTTTCTCTCTCCTCCAACGGCTATAAACGGCTAGTTTTTACTCTATAAATTGGTAAATTCTAAACTACATAACTCACTTCTCAATCTCTCTTCATTTCTCAATTTTTCATCATCTCCACAAGCTTTTTAGTTAAAATTTTCGCAAGATGCTTAGTCTATTTTTGAAATTTATTATTGTCGTCGTCATCATCAATACTATTATCTTTTTTTGTAGATATGTATCCAAGTGATTTTCACCTGAATCTTTTAATTTTAATGTTCATCTTCTCTCTTTTGTTTGTCGTTATTATAATTGAAATGTAAGTTTTTACTATTTTGTTGTGAAATAAATATTGTGATCCTACTTATTTTTATATTTTGCTATAGTTATCACCATGTCAAACTTTGTAAAGTTTGAGTTCATTCCACTTGATATCACGGGAGGAAATTATATGTCTTGGGTCATTGATATAAAAATACATCTCGAGTCAATGAGTCTCACTGAAACCATAAAGAGATGAACTTTACGTCGTCGCAAGATAAGGCAAAAGCGACGATCTTTATTCGTAGACATCTTGATGAATGTTTAAAATGCGAATATCTCACAGTAAGACACCCAAGTGTCTTGTGGAAAAATCTCAAAGAAAGATTTGATCATCAAAAGGAAGTTGTGCTCACTGCCACGCGTGATGAATGGAATACTTTGCGCTTTAAGACTTCAAGAAAGTCAGCGATTATAACTCTATAATGTTCAGAATAGTATCCCAATTGAAATTCTGTTGGGTGGATATCACAGATGAAGAAATGCTAGAGAAAACTTACTCCATATTTTATGCATCTAATATAACATTGCAACAACAATATAGGTTACGTGGTTTTAAGAAATATTCTGAACTAATTCATCTCTTCTTGCGGCAGAGAAGAATAATAAACTTTTAATCAAAATCATCAGTCTCGTCCTATAATTCAGAGCATTTCCAGAAGCAAATGCTGCATTTTCTAAAATTATGGACGAGGATATAATCAGGTCGTGGCCGTGGACGCGGTCGTGGTCGTGGCCGAGGCCGTGGACGCGGTCGAAGTGATTTTTATACCCTTCACAAAACAATGCGATCCCAAGAATATCATGTAGAAAGACATGATAAAGAAAAAGATGTTCGTGAAAGTTCTCTTCAGAATCCTGAAGATTCCTGTTATAAATGTGCCTCTAAAGGACACAGGTCTCGAGTGTGTCGAATACCAGAGCACCTTTGTAAGCTTCACAAGGCATCCTTGAAAGGAAAAGAAAAGAAAGTGAATTTCACTGAACATGATGATCCTATGGATGATTCAACTCATCTTGATGCTTCAGATTTTACCGATGATTTTACTGATCTTTCAACCCATCATGATTCTATGGATACTGGTGATAATTAGATATATGATTACATGGTCATATTTTATTTCATTTATAATAATATGTTTAAAATTTTAATATAATATTTCATTTATAATAATATGTTTAAAAATTTTATTCTCACCAAATAATTTATTTTGCATGAAGCTTGATATGGATTATTCTAATGATGAAGTCAAAATCAAAACTGGAGATATTTGCATACCGGATAGTGATACATCATATACTATTCTCAAACATAAAAGGTACTTCTCTGATTTAGAACCAACAAAGGCAATTATCAATACAATATCAGGCCATGTAGATTTAATTGAAGGAACTGGTAAGGCCAACTTTATATTGCCAAATGGAACAAAGTTTTTCCTAAAAGACACTTTGTTTTCACCAAAATCCAAAAAAAATTGTTGAGTTTTAATGATATATATTTTTATGGATATGATACTCAGTCTACAACTGAAGGAAATATGAAGTATATCTATCTAGCTATTTATGTATCAGAAAAAGTACATATTAGAAAAACTATCAAAGCTTTCCTCAGGATTGCATTACACATATATAAATGTGATAGAGTCGCATATGGTAGTTAAAGAAGATACAGAGACATTAACTCTATGACATGACCGTTTAGGTCATTCTAGTTCAATGATGATTCGAAGAATTATTGAGAATACACGTGGACATACATTAAAGGGTCAGAAGATCCTTCAAGCTAGTAAAATTTCATGTGAGACTTGTTCTCTAGAAAAATTAATCATGAGACCATCACTAGTTAAAATAAAAACTGAATCACCTACATTTCTTGAATGTATCCAAGGTGATATATGTGGGCCTATACACCCACTGTGTGGACCATTTTGGTATTTTATGGTATTGATAGATGCCTCTAGTAGATGGTCACACGTTTGTCTATTATCAACTTGCAATGTAGCATTTGCGAGATTTCTTACTCAGATAATTTGATTACGAGCACAATTTTCTGATTATTCAATTAAGAAAGTTAAACTCGATAATGCTGGTAAGTTTACGTCTTAGGCCTTTAATGATTATTGTATGTCAATTGGATAGCTGTTGAGCATCCTATTGCTCATGTACATACACAAAATGGTTTGGCTGATCACTGATTAAGCGCCTCCAGCTTATTGCTAGACCATTAATAATAAGAACAAAACTTCTTACTTCTATATTGGGTCATGCAATTTTATATACTGCAGCATTAATTCGCATCAGACCAAGTGCATATTATGAGTACTCCTTTCTACAATTAGCACTTGGTCAAGAACCAAATATTTCTCATCTTAGAATTTTTTGTTGTGCGTATATGTACCCATTGCTCCACCACAACGTACAAAGATGGGTCCTCAAAGAAGACTAGGAATATATGTAGGCTATGAATCTTCTTCTATTATAAGATATCTTAAGCCTAAAACCAGTGATATTTTTACGGCTCGGTTTACCGATTGCCATTTTAATGAGGCAATTTTCCCAGCAATAGGGGGAGAAAAGAAAACAGCTAGAGAAGGAGATTATATGGAGTGAACCATCTTTATTGCATCTTGATCCTCACACAAAACAATGTGAGTCATAAGTGCAAAAAATTATGTATTTACAAGAAATAGCAAATCAGTTGCCAGATGCGTTCACTGATACGCAAGAGTGACTAAATCAAACATACCAGCTGTAAATGCTCCTATTCGGATTGAAATCCGAAAAGGACAATCCGAGAATAAAGTCACTAATGAGTCTAACACGACTGAAGCGTGGTAGACCAATCGGTTCCAAAGATAAAAATTCTCGAAAAAGAAAAGAGCAGATAAGCATGATGACCTAATGTGGAAGAATGTGTTTCAGAAGAAACACAAAATAAGACAAATTAAGAGATGAAAAATCTTGAAGGTATAGAAAATCATGAGATTTCTATTGATTAGTCAATACAAGAGGATTATAAAATCTAAATGAGATGAAAATTATGGATGAAATATTTTCCTATTCTGTAGCGTGTGATATTATTAAAGGAAGTGAGGATCCTGAACCAAGATCCGTCATTGAATGCCAGAATAGACATGATTGGACAAAATAGAAAGACGCTATACAAGCTGAATTGAATTTGCTTAATAAGCGTAAAGTATTTGGACCTATTATCCTCACGCCTGAAGCCGTGAGACCAGTAGAATACAAATGAGTTTTTGTGCGAAAACACAACGAGAAAAACGAGATTGTGATGTACAAAGTTCGACTTGTTGCTCAAGATTTTTCACAAAGACCTGTAATTGATAATGAAGAAACGTATTCTCTAGTAATGGATGCAATTATATTTAAATATTTAATCAGCCTAGTAGTTTTAAAAATTTAGAAATGTTTCTTATGGATGTTGTTACAGCTTATTTATATAGGTCACTTGATAGCGATATTTATATGAAAATTCTTGAAAATTTAAGATACCTGAAGCATTATGTTCAAAACCCAAAGAATTATATTCGATCAAATTACAAAGATCGTTATATGGGTTAAAACAATCAGAGCGCATGTGGTATAATCGCTTAAGCGAGTATTTGTTAAAAGAAGGATATATGAATAATCCTATATGCCCATGTGTTTTTATAAAGAAAACAACATCCAAATGCATTATCATTGCTGTATATGTTGATGATTTAAACATCATTGGGACTCATAAAGAAGTCCTAGAAGCAATGATGTATTTAAAGAATGAATTTGAAATGAAAGACCTTGGAAAATCAAGTATTATATTGGTTTACAGATTGAGCACTTTCAAAGTGGAATACTTTTGCATCAATCAAATTATACTGAAAAGGTCTTGAAACGCTTTAACATGGATAAAGCAAATCATTTAAGCACTCCAATGGTTGTTAGATCATTGAATGTGAAAAGGATCCATTTCGCCCTCGCGAAGATAATGAAGAGGTTCTCGTCCTGAAGTACCATACCTAAGTGCAATTAGAGCTCTTATGTATCTGGGTAATTGTACCCGACCAGATATAGCATTTGCTACTAATTTATTAGCAAGATTTAGTTCCTCTCTTACACGGAGACATTGGAATGATATTAAGCATGTATTTCGTTATCTTTAAGGAACAACTAATTTTGATTTGTTTTATCTAGAGGACCAAAATAAGAAATGATTGGTTATGTAGATGTAGGTTACTTGTCAGATCCACATAAAGTTAGGTCTCAAACAGGGTATGTGTTCATATGTGAAGGTACAGCGATCTCTTGGCGTTCACAAAAGCAGACACTAGTTGTCACTTCTTCTAATCATGCTGAAGTCATAACACTACATGAAGTAAGTCAAGAATGTGTATGGCTAAAATCTATAACTCAACACATCTAAGTAACTTGTGGATTACCAGTCAATAGAGATCCAACAGTACTGCTTGAAGACAATATTGCATGCGTCGCTCAAATGAAGGAAGGATTAATCAAACGCGACTGAACCAAGCATATACCCCAAAGTTCTTCTCATTCAGCCAAGAACTTGAAAATGATAAGAAAATTATTCAATATATCCGATCAAGTGATAATGCGGCAGATCTCTTTACAAAGGCACTTCCCACTATAACTCTCAGAAAGCTTATTCGTGATATTGAGATGCGTCATATAAGAGACTTATGAAGAAGAACTACTTATGTCAACTTGAGGGGGAGCTTACGTGGCTGCACTCTTTTTTTCTTACTATGATTTTGTCCTACAGGATTTTCCTGATAAGGTTTTAACGAGACAGCATAGAACACGTATACAGAGATGGTGTACTCTTTTTCCCTTCGCTATGGTTTTATCTCACTGGGTTTTCCTAACAAGGTTTTTAATGAGACATCATATATGCTTGACAGCCAAGGAGGAGTGTTATGAAACGATGGTTGCCAACATTTACTGTACAGTATTAATGATTTTATTATGCGACGATGCAAGCGATGATGCAAGTATGCATAGTGACTGCATAGTACCCTAAAGTTTTTCTATAAATAGACCCTTCCTGATTCATTTCAATGTACACTTCAGAAATCAAAAAGAATTCTTACTTCAACTCTGTCTTTAGAATTCTCTATTTCGGTGTTATTTCTCAGAGTTTTACAACATCAAGTTAGTTTTTTTAAAAATAAAAAATAAAACGGTGAACCAGAAAGATTCTTCACGCTTCATTAGAACCAGAAAGATTATTCACGCTTCATTAACACAAAGATATCAAAACACAATAGCACACGCAGTGATGCAGATGCATGAGAACCATCAGATAAGCCCAAGAGGGACAACATCAAGACCCCACAACTACGCTAGTCAAAAGCATTCCCAGTCAGAATTATGTCCCCCAACCATAGTTTCCTCCAAGTGATCCTCGAAAGCCTCATCCAAAGAAGATTGGCCCAACATTCGTTGAGGGTGGAAAATGGATTATTGAATTAGAAAAATAGACTTTCTTTCTGATGGGTAGAAGGTATAAACTTGACGCAGACGGAGAAGCGAAGAAGACGAGTGACGCAGGTTAGATCTCGTTTTAGCACTGACGAACCCTGAAGAGATCTTCAGGTATGGGTAACTATTCAAATCCACAAGTAAGAACGATCCGAATCTACTAAAAAGAAGGAACAACTCGAATCCACAAGCAAATATGATGAAACCTCAAAAGTTTATTTATAAAAGTTGAATAAAAATGATTACAAAATAAGAATACAATGCCTATTTATAGGCTTACAAAAGAGTACTACTCCTATTTGGAAACTATAACCTATTTCTAAAATAATATAAAAAGAATTAAAAGGTCATAATCTATCTAGGAAATCTAAATTTAGAATTTAAAATAAGAAAATAGAAAACAAATTAGAATATGTTTTGGATCCAAAATAGAATCCTAAACAAACTCAGACATCTGATACATAATAGGGCGTTGACAGGTGAAAAACCCTGTCGACAGAACTGTAAATTCTCAATTCACGAGAAAGCCTGTCGACGATCTAAAGATGGCTGTTGACAGGTCAAGTCTTTGGCTTGCTGTTTTTCTTACTTCTCTTCCTGTATCAGCCCCTCCCTCTTCAAAAGAACTCGTCCTGGAGTTCCTATCAGGTTATAACTACTTGGCAGGGACTCTTAAGTTGGAATATTGTCTCTCCTCAAATATATCATCATCATATCTTCTTCCTCGAAGAGTTTCTCCCGCCTCTTCTTATCAGCTGTTACCTTATACTTCTTATTTGATTTCTCCACCAAATCTATTTCCTTTAGCATACGAGGAAATCCTATTGAACCATGATCCATGTTATTATACGCAAACTCTACTTAGGGGAAAGTGTGATCCCAAACTCTTGATTCGCCTCGACGATCTTCATTAAACTCCATGTAGTGTTGCGTCATCAAATCTTCAATGTAATCATCATCTCGGATCGGTTAATAATCAATGCCGATTGGTTGGCTCATATCCACCATCCAGCCATACAAATTCATCATGCTCCCATAACTCATTGATTCGCTTCCCCGAAGATCTTCCAAAGTACGATCGGAGATGAAATTTGGCATACCTTATAGAACATATTGCTCCCACGTGCTGATAGTAGGTGATATGAACTTCAAAAATTAAAGCCTTCATCGCTAGTACTCTCCTTCCACATAAAATGATCTTTGAAATCATGAAGAATAATCGCACTATGATGATGATTATCTTCCACGGATGGTAATACTTCAAGCTTGTTGATCCCAACTCCTTTGCACTCCTCCTGTGATTTGTCAATCAGCGCTTGTAGAAACTTTTTCTAAAGCAACGCCTTACTTTATTTCCTTTGGTTCTTCGAAGAACTCGCCTTGTTGCATGCGAGCATGAGTTGTGGCTTCTCTTCCTTTGAACTAGGAATAGGTGGCATATGCTTCATGACTTCATCGACAAATTGTGTTTGGCTGATAACCGTTTGAAGGTTTGATGAATCTCTCTTGGTTGACTGCTGTAATACCCCTCTCCCGAATACGTGCTTAGTTACGTATTCAGTCTTTCGACCGTATTTTCCGACTTACCATCCGTATTTGACCAATTTCAATTCCAAATATCATTTTCCAATATTTTAGATTTTATGTGATTTTCTGGAATTTTCTGGAATTAAATGAATTTCTCCGAAACCGTGTCGGCCAGTACCGCTGGCCGATTTCCGAATTTTTATCTTCCAAACTGTTAAGAATTTCTAGAAAGTCCTTTAGACATTATTGCTTAGAATCATATTTCCTACTTATACTCTTTTTCTGAGAATTTTATGAATTTATGAAAATTCTTTCGGAGTCGGTAAATTACTGATTCCAAGATTTTTAACTAAAAATCTATACAGTATTTCTTCAAACGAATTTCACCATTGGTCTTCAAATATTATTCTTGATTTTTGGTAAAATTTTCAGACCATTCCAAAATACTTGAATTTCGGGCATTTTTCCAAAATTTGCAAATTCCTTTTCCACTTCATTTCCACCTCATTTCCCACTCACACACTTCACCTAACCCCACTAACTCTCTCTCCTTCTCATGGCCGGCCAAGTGGCATGGGAGGGGACACCTCACCCCTTCTTTTTGCAAGAAAACCCTTCCCTTTCACTTTAATTCCTCTCCCTTTACAAAAATCACAAACCTATATATGCATTGTCATTTGCAAATTGCCTTTTTCTCATTTCTTCACCAAGAGAAGAAATCTTCTTCAAAATTCCCTTCTCCTTCCTCAACAAACCCTAGCTCCAAAATCACCCAAATCCCTTCACTTCCACCTCAGATCTCAAGGGTTTTCATCTAGGGCTTCATCAAGGGAGCTCAGATTCAACCATCACTTCCCAAGACAACACCAAGGGGAATTCTTCAACCCTAGCTTCAACATCAAGTGTGGATTGGAGCCATCTTCTCTACCTTGGATCAAGACTCAAATCCAACCTATCCTAGTGAGTTTCTTACTCACCAAGACCTAGTTAACACTCCACATGCTTAGGGTAGAGATCCATGTACACTTATAACATAAAATCCAATTTTTAGGTCATCTAAGCTCAAATCCAACCTCTCATGTCAATATATCACACACCAAAGCTAGACCCTGTTCTGGTGTACTTGTAGTAGTAGATCAGGTCCTCTAGTGCCACAAAAATCCTATTTTTAGACTGATAGAACCAACCAAGGTGAAATCTGATTTTTCTGCCTTAACAGCAGCAGATTTCAGAGGATCGGTCGACCGGCAGTCGACCGATCACTCTACCGATGTGCACGACGTGCACAACTTTGAGCTGGCGGTCGACTGGCAGTCGACCGCTGACTCGACCGGCTTAGGATTTAGGTGTGGACCAGTCGACCGACAGTCGACCGGCCAAAACCTGGAGCTCACGCACTTTGTACGGTCGACCGGCAGTCGACCGGCACTCGACCGCCTTTGTAAATCCCAGTCGACCGGCAGTCGACCGGAGGTCGACCGTTAGGCCAAATCCTGGGACAGATTTTCAGACTCCCTTCCTTTCTAATTTTTGATATTCCCCTGATATATGTATGCTGTTTTAGCCTTGTTTATGCTTCATACCTGTACTGCATGACTTGCTACCTGATGGATCTTGCTTTATTATGCTTCATGACTCATGTTACATATTGCTATTCCATATCATGTTAAATATGAAATATCACCTCCCCTTCATGCTATCACTCAAACACCAAGCATGATATACCCGACCTTTATATAAAATATACCAACTTACATGGGGACAGGGGGAAATATGCGGAATATCGATATGTGTTCGTGTTTACAGTGGTATTAGGTTGTGCACTATATTTTCCGGTCTTACCTGCGGTACTCCAGGGACCGAGGGGAGTGCTTCCTCCCTTTCCTGTTTACTGTCATGACAAGGGCATACATAAGACCCTCCTGTTAGCCTAGCGGCAGGTTCCGTCTTCAAGCAACGGAACAATACTGGGCCGTGGTCCCGGGCATGCACGGGACCCACTGTAAACATAGTTCGTCGATACAACCGCTGTTTCCAATAACAACCTTGTTTCACTAGGATATGGATCTATGTGCTCTGGGACGCTGGGTCACATAGCTAGATATCACAGTAAGACAAGTAATAATAATAAGACATTATTTGTAGATTTATTGCATATGACTTTATCTTTCTTAGTTTACATCTCTTGTCATACATTGTTACTTAGTACTATTTCATTATCTCTATTCATGATCCTTGCCACTTGGCTATCTTTTATTTGTTGTATTATGTCTTGACCCTTTGGATTTGCATATTCAGATTCTGAGGCTTGGGACGAAGTGGAGCCTTCCACAGAGGACTTGGCTTACCTAGGAGAGCAGGCTGACCAGCTCTAGATCTATCCTGCCCGACACTTCTTTTTGGTTCACGGATCTCCATCCTTACGTGAGCACTTTTGTATTTTTGATTGTATATCGTTCTTTTTGGACTTGGGTTATGATAAAGGACACTTGTAAAGTGATTTTGCTTATCATAACTTGTGCAACTTTGTATTTATATTTTGTAAGTTGGCATATGATTATACCACGCTGTGTGTGTTGTACTCTGATACTTGTTGTACTTATGCTTAGCGTATATACGTGGGGGCACCATCTGGCCTACGTATATGCGTTGCAGTGACGTCCCCGTATCTTTGGGATCGGGGCGTTACAGGTTGGTATCAGAGCCTAGGCTCTCAAACCTAAAAGTACAACCAAGTGGCAAATTCTAGTGATTTGCTAATGCCAACTACAATGTACAAAGTTATATAGTCCTTCTTGACTTCGTCCTTGATTCACTCCTCGTATCCTAAACTCCTCCCCTTTGTTTCCAATTCCAGATCTTATCCCTTTCGGTATGGAGAGACGTTCGGGTCGCAACAATGTCGGGCAAGTACCGAATGGACCCGTAGGAGGAGAGGGTGCTGATGTCCTGAGGATCATTCAGACTATGCTGGGAAACCAGCAACAGCAGATGGAGAATCAGCAGCAGCAGACTGAGCTCCTCAGGCAGGAGTTGGCAGCTCCGAAGGAGCAGAGGCCTGGGAACGTGTCAGACTTCCGGCGGCTGCAACCGGCCGTCTTCTCGGGAGTCGAGAGACCATTGGAGGCTGAACAGTGGTTAACAGACACCACCGATCTGCTGAACGCCGCCAGGGTGCCTAAGGAGAACTAAGTGGAGGTTGCAAAGATCCAGCTGAAGGACATAGCCAGGACTTGGTGGCTTGCAGAGGAGGCTCGCTTGAAGAAGCCTATCTCTTGGGATACGTTCTCCAAGAGCTTTTATAGCAGGTTCTTTCCCACCACTGCTCAGAAAGATATGGAGGAGCAATTCATCAGGCTTCAACAGGGGAACAGATCCGTGGATGAGTATGCTGCAGAATTCCTCAGGCTGAGTCGCTTTGCCCCTTACATGGTGTCAGATGAGGAGAAGAGGGCAAGCAGGTTTCAGCAGGGTTTACAGATGGAGATCCAGATGTTTCTGATGCCCCAGCAGCTGAAGACCTATGCTGAGGTTCTCACCATCGCTCGAGAGGTGGAGCGTGGGTTTCAGAAGAAGCAAGAGAACTAGGCCATGAAGAGGCCGTTTGTGCCGGTGGGCAGAGGAGGACCATCCAGAGCAGCGAAGGTCTAGGCCAGGCAACCATTCAGGGCAGTTCCTTACCAGGTGGCTCGACCAGGTCTTATCTGCAATTTCTGCCAGAAACCAGGACACTCTCAGCAGGATTGCCGGAGGGCAAATGGATTGTGTTTGGTGTGTGGAGCACGAGACCATGCCGTAGAGACCTGTCCTCACAGGAGAATGGGGTTTGCTAATCAAACCTTGCCGGCACCTCAGGGGCAGAATGTGCAGAGGGTACTACCAGGGCCAGTTGGGCAGAGGCATCAGGGACCAGTGATGAGGAGAGCCCTTCCCCTTCCTCCACCGCATGTTGCTCGCCCAGTGCAGAGAGGAGCCAGAACAGCAGCGGGGCGTGGCAGAGGTCAGGCCTACAACCTGACAGCAGAGGAGGCTGAGGCTTCAGAGGAGGTGATTACAGGTAACATCAGAGTTCATTCTATACCTGTTCTCGCTCTCTTCGATTCGGGTGCATCCCACTGTTATATCTCCGACCATTTTGTGGCTGTTCATTCCATACCTGTTAAGGCTTTAGACCACAAGTGGGAGATAAGTACAGGGAATGGGGTAGTTGTATCTTCTAGAGTTTGTGCTGACTGTCCAGTGGAGCTTTGTGGGAAGATCTTGGCCATAGATATGCTCGTACTAGACACCAAAGGGTACGACGTGATCTTAGGCATGACTTGGCTCAGTCAGTACTATGCTGTGATCGACTGTAGAGGGAGGAGGATCAATTTCAGAATCCCTCATCAGCCGGAGTTCCAGTTTAGTGGAGAGGTGAAGCCTGCTAAGAAGGAGATTCAGATGACCACTTCGGAGGTTCTGAAGGGAGTGCCAGTGTGGGATGAATTTCCAGAAGTCTTTGCTGAGATTTCAGGGCTTCCACCGGAGAGGATAGTGGAGTTCTCCATTGATACAGTTCCAGGGACAGCTCCTATATCCAAGGCTCCGTACAGGATGGCACCGACGGAGTTGGAGATCTTGAAGAAGCAGCTGCAGGAGTATTCGGACAAGGGATTGATTCGGCCGAGCACTTCACCATGGGGAGCTCCAGTGCTCTTGGCGAATAAGAAGGATGGTGGTAAGAGGCTTTGTATTGATTATAGGGAGTTGAACAAGGTCACCATCAAGAACAAGTATCCCTTACCCCGGATTGATGACTTGTTTGATCAGCTTCATGGAGCCCGTGTATTTTCTAAGTTAGATTTGCAGTCGGGTTACCATCAGCTGAGGGTGAAGAAGGAGGATGTTCCGAAGACGGCATTCAGGACCCGATATGGCCACTATGAGTTTCTGGTTATGCCTTTCGGAGTCACAAATGCCCCTGCAGTCTTCATGGACTTGATGAACCGAGTGTTCTCCCCTTACCTGGATCAGTTTGTAGTTGTATTTATAGATGACATCCTGATCTATTCTAAGAGTTATAGGGAGCATGCAGAGCACTTGAGAATTGTGTTGCAGACTCTTCAGCAGGAGCAGCTTCATGCCAAAGGAGCAAGTGTGAATTCTGGTTGGACAGCATAGCTTTCCTTGGACACATAGTTTCAGCAGAAGGGATTGCAGTTGACCCTAGTAAAGTCCAGGCAGTGCAGAATTGGCCAGTCCCGAAGACGGTGACTGAGATAAAGAGCTTTCTTGGACTAGCCGGATATTACAGGCGCTTTGTCCAGGATTTCTCTAGACTTGCAGCTCCGTTGACCAGACTCACCAGAAAAGGGGAGAGATACTTATGGACAGAAGATTGTGATGCAGCATTTGAGCAGTTGAAGCAGAGGCTTATCACAGCCCCAATCTTGAGGACTCCTTCAGGAAGAGGAGGGATGGTCATTTTCTGTGATGCATCAGGTAAAGGCCTGGGGTGTGTGCTTATGCAACATGATCATGTTATAGCATATGCATCTAGGCAGTTGAAGCCTCATGAGAGGAATTACCCAACTCATGACTTGGAGTTGGCAGCTGTGATATTTGCTTTGAAGATCTGGAGACACTACCTTCTGGGAGACAAAGTGTTGATATACACAGACCACAAGAGCCTCAAGTATATTTTCTCACAGAAGGAGTTGAATATGAGGCAGAGGAGGTGGTTGGAGCTTATGGCGGACTACGATATTGACTTGCAGTATCATCCAGGCAAAGTCAATACCGTACCGGATGCACTGAGCAGGATGCCAGAGAACAGAGTGCTAGTCCACCTCACGCAGCAGAGGGAGTTGATTCAGGAATTCATCAGATTGGATTTGATGTTGGTGCAAGGAGGTGATAAGGCAGGGCAGCTTATGACTTTACAGATCCAGTCATCATTGATAGAGGAGATCAAGGAAGCTCAGAAGGAGGATCCAAGATTACAGACATTCAGAGCTCAGGTGGAGGCTGGATTGAGGACTGATATTTGCATTCATCCGGATGGTGCATTGTGTATTGGAGATAGACTTTGTGTTCCCCAGGGAGAAGTCAGACAGAAGATTTTGGAGGAAGCACACAGTTCAGCTTATTCTATACACCCTGGGGGAAACAAGATGTACCAGGATCTGAAGAAGCACTTTTGGTGGAATGCCATGAAGAGGGAGATAGCCCAGTTTGTTGCTAAGTGCTTGGTTTGCCAGCAGATTAAGATCGAACATCAGAGATCAGCTGGACTTCTTCAACCCTTGCCGATACCCGAATGGAAGTGGGAGCACATCACCATGGACTTTGTGACGGCATTGCCTCGGAGTCCCAAGGGTAATAATGCGGTGTGGGTAATCGTTGATCGCCTCACCAAGTCAGCTCACTTCATACCATTCAGGGTAGGCCAGTCGACAGAGGTTCTGGCAGATAAGTATATGAAGGAGGTGGTTCGTCTGCATGGAGTCCCAGTTAGTATAGTATCAGATAGAGACACCAGATTCAGATCTCATTTCTGGGAGAGTCTCCAAGCAAGTCTGGGAACTCGTCTGAAATTCAGTACTTCTTATCATCCTCAGACAGACGGACAATCTGAGAGGACTATCCAGATCCTTGAAGATATGTTGAGGGCTTGCATGATTGACTTTGGGGGATCTTGGGAGACCATCTTCACTTGGCTGAGTTTTCATATAACAACAGCTACCAGGCAAGTATTAAGATGGCACCCTTTGAGGCATTGTATGGTAGGAAGTGCCGATCACCGATTTGTTGGGATGAAGTCGGTGAGAGGAGTCTTTTGGGACCAGAGATTCTGATGCAGACTACAGAGAAAGTCAGGGTTATCAGAAATCATCTCAGGGCTGCTCAGAGTAGGCAGAAGAGTTGGGCAGACACTCGGAGAAGGCCATTGGAGTTCCAGGTTGGAGATCATGTATTCTTGAGGATATCACCTACCAAGGGAGTAATCCGGTTCGGTGCTCGTGGGAAACTAAGTCCAAGGTATATTGGCCCATTCGAGATCCTGGATCGTGTGGGAGATGTGTCCTATAGATTGGCATTACCGCCATCTTTGGACGGGGTGCATAATGTCTTCCACGTGTCTCAGTTGAGGAAGTATGTCAGGGATGACAGCCATATTCTGGATCATTCCGAGCTGGAGCTACAACCGGATTTATCATACCAAGAACAGCCGTTGGCCATTCTGGATAGGAGTGTCAAGACACTGAAGAACAGAGCTATTCCATTGGTATTGGTGTCATGGAACAGGCATGCGCCAGGAGAGGCCACTTGGGAGCGTGAGGACGTTATCCGGGAGCGTTATCCTCAACTTTTCACATCTTGATTGGGTAAGACTCTTTTCTTCTACTCTTCTTTACCGTTATCCTTCCTTGTATCCATATCTATCTGTTGCTTTTCCTGTTATCTTTCACCTTATGAATTTCGAGGACGAAATTTTTGTAAGGTGGGTAGATTGTAATACCCCTCTCCCGGAATACGTGCTTAGTTACGTATTCAGTCTTTCGACCGTATTTTCCGACTTACCATCCGTATTTGACCAATTTCAATTCCAAATATCATTTTCCAATATTTTAGATTTTATGTGATTTTCTGGAATTTTCTGGAATTAAAATGAATTTCTCCGAAACCGGTGTCGGCCAGTACCGCTGGCCGATTTCCGAATTTTTATCTTCCAAACTGTTAAGAATTTCTAGAAAGTCCTTTAGACATTATTGCTTAGAATCATATTTCCTACTTATACTCTTTTTCTGAGAATTTTATGAATTTATGAAAATTCTTTCGGAGTCGGTAAATTACTGATTCCAAGATTTTTAACTAAAAATCTATACAGTATTTCTTCAAACGAATTTCACCATTGGTCTTCAAATATTATTCTTGATTTTTGGTAAAATTTTCAGACCATTCCAAAATACTTGAATTTCGGGCATTTTTCCAAAATTTGCAAAATTCCTTTTCCACTTCATTTCCACCTCATTTCCCACTCACACACTTCACCTAACCCCACTAACTCTCTCTCCTTCTCATGGCCGGCCAAGTGGCATGGGAGGGGACACCTCACCCCTTCTTTTTGCAAGAAAACCCTTCCCTTTCACTTTAATTCCTCTCCCTTTACAAAAATCACAAACCTATATATGCATTGTCATTTGCAAATTGCCCTTTTTCTCATTTCTTCACCAAGAGAAGAAATCTTCTTCAAAATTCCCTTCTCCTTCCTCAACAAACCCTAGCTCCAAAATCACCCAAATCCCTTCACTTCCACCTCAAGATCTCAAGGGTTTTCATCTAGGGCTTCATCAAGGGAGCTCAGATTCAACCATCACTTCCCAAGACAACACCAAGGGGAATTCTTCAACCCTAGCTTCAACATCAAGTGTGGATTGGAGCCATCTTCTCTACCTTGGATCAAGACTCAAATCCAACCTATCCTAGTGAGTTTCTTACTCACCAAGACCTAGTTAACACTCCACATGCTTAGGGTAGAGATCCATGTACACTTATAACATAAAAATCCAATTTTTAGGTCATCTAAGCTCAAATCCAACCTCTCATGTCAATATATCACACACCAAAGCTAGACCCTGTTCTGGTGTACTTGTAGTAGTAGATCAGGTCCTCTAGTGCCACAAAAATCCTATTTTTAGACTGATAGAACCAACCAAGGTGAAATCTGATTTTTCTGCCTTAACAGCAGCAGATTTCAGAGGATCGGTCGACCGGCAGTCGACCGATCACTCTACCGATGTGCACGACGTGCACAACTTTGAGCTGGCGGTCGACTGGCAGTCGACCGCTGACTCGACCGGCTTAGGATTTAGGTGTGGACCAGTCGACCGACAGTCGACCGGCCAAAACCTGGAGCTCACGCACTTTGTACGGTCGACCGGCAGTCGACCGGCACTCGACCGCCTTTGTAAATCCCAGTCGACCGGCAGTCGACCGGAGGTCGACCGTTAGGCCAAATCCTGGGACAGATTTTCAGACTCCCTTCCTTTCTAATTTTTGATATTCCCCTGATATATGTATGCTGTTTTAGCCTTGTTTATGCTTCATACCTGTACTGCATGACTTGCTACCTGATGGATCTTGCTTTATTATGCTTCATGACTCATGTTACATATTGCTATTCCATATCATGTTAAATATGAAATATCACCTCCCCTTCATGCTATCACTCAAACACCAAGCATGATATACCCGACCTTTATATAAAATATACCAACTTACATGGGGACAGGGGGAAATATGCGGAATATCGATATGTGTTCGTGTTTACAGTGGTATTAGGTTGTGCACTATATTTTCCGGTCTTACCTGCGGTACTCCAGGGGACCGAGGGGAGTGCTTCCTCCCTTTCCTGTTTACTGTCATGACAAGGGCATACATAAGACCCTCCTGTTAGCCTAGCGGCAGGTTCCGTCTTCAAGCAACGGAACAATACTGGGCCGTGGTCCCGGGCATGCACGGGACCCACTGTAAACATAGTTCGTCGATACAACCGATGTTTCCAATAACAACCTTGTTTCACTAGGATATGGATCTATGTGCTCTGGGACGCTGGGTCACATAGCTAGATATCACAGTAAGACAAGTAATAATAATAAGACATTATTTGTAGATTTATTGCATATGACTTTATCTTTCTTAGTTTACATCTCTTGTCATACATTGTTACTTAGTACTATTTCATTATCTCTATTCATGATCCTTGCCACTTGGCTATCTTTTATTTGTTGTATTATGTCTTGACCCTTTGGATTTGCATATTCAGATTCTGAGGCTTGGGACGAAGTGGAGCCTTCCACAGAGGACTTGGCTTACCTAAGAGAGCAGGCTGACCAGCTCTAGATCTATCCTGCCCGACACTTCTTTTTGGTTCACGGATCTCCATCCTTACGTGAGCACTTTTGTATTTTGATTGTATATCGTTCTTTTTGGACTTGGGTTGTGATAAAGGACACTTGTAAAGTGATTTTTCTTATCATAACTTGTGCAACTTTGTATTTATATTTTGTAAGTTGGCATATGATTATACCACGCTGTGTGTGTTGTACTCTGATACTTGTTGTACTTATGCTTAGCGTATATACGTGGGGGCACCATCTGGCCTACGTATATGCGTTGCAGTGACGTCCCCGTATCTTTGGGATCGGGGCGTTACAACTGCTCTTCAACTGGGGGTTGCTGACATAGTTTCACAGTCTTATTTGATCGATAAAATCTCATAAACAATCGAGGTCGATTCTCCATCTCTTCTTCCTCTAAAGCAAAGCTATGGGCTTGTAAGAGTCTTTTCATCCGGCTCCACGTTCTTATAGGTGGCTTGCCTTAGTATATATGCATGTTTTGATATCGATCCCATCATACCGCTGTCTTTCCTTTAAGTTTATGAACCACAAATTTGACATGATCTTTCATGGGAATATACTCCATGTCAAACAAATTATCAACTGCCTCGATCCAAAGCAAACTTGATTCATTATCATAACTCCCATCAAAAGAAGGAATAGAAATAGAAAACTTATCAAGATTTGAATATTCTCCTCCTTCATCTCGGATAAAATTAGGAAACATATTCCTCCTATTAGGGTTAGAAAACCCGCCTCTCCTGTGAGGATTAGGATTAGCGAATCCCCTATGCCTTCTATAAGCCATCCCATATTCTTCATAATCATTGTACTGATAGATAGGTGATTCCTCCTCGTAAAAAAGTTCAGTAAATTGAGGGTGTTATAGATGACACCTGGGTGGTGGATGATGTGGTGGTGGTCAATGAAGTGGTGGTTGATATGGCGGTTGGTACGATTGACAATCATGTCCGCTTCGGTACATACCATCGGCTAGACTTCGATCATCAGTCCTGAGAGACATCTTTTTTATGGTGTTGCCTCTCCTCCTAGCAGTACCCATCCTTATGGAAAGGCCTTGCAATCCATCGTCGTCTTATGCCATCGTCGGAAAGTTACCGAAACTCTGATACCTCTTGACGCAGATGGGAAAGCGAAGAAGACGATCGACGCAGGTTAGATCTCATTCTGGCGCTGACAAACCCTGAAGAATCCTTCAGATAGGGAAACCGTGCTCGAACATAGTAATCGAATTCACGAGCAACATGGCCCGAATCCATGAGCAAAAGATAAGAACTCGAATTCACGAGTAATTGAAGAGAGAAATCTCAATTTTGATTCATAAAAAGTTAATTAGAAAGATTCCTCCAAAATAAAAGATACAAGGACATATTTATAAGCTTACAAAAGAGTACTACTCCTATTAGGAAACTATAACCTATTTCTAAAAGAAAATAAAAAAAATTAAAAGAGTCCTAATGTATCTAGGAAATCTAAATTTACAATTTAAAATAAGGAAAGAAAAATAAAATCAGAATCTGTTTTAAACCCAAAACAGAATCCTAAACAAACTCAGACACCTAATACATAATAGGTTTGTCGATAGGTGAAAGACCCTGTCAATAGGACTGTAAATTCTCAATTCTTCTTATTTTAGAGGATTTTTCTCCCCACTTATTTTACATCGGCGGGAATTTTATCCAGTAGAAAAATAAATTATTTTTATGATTTTATAGTCAAAAATAGAACCAATGCAATGGACATGAAAACTAGTTAAAAATATTGTTGCTCTTATCCATTCGTCTTAGTAGAAAATACAACATATTATAGACCTAAATCAGTGTTGGAATTTGGGTCGAATAAATAGTCCCACATTGACTAGACATGAGGATGATCTTGGATATATAAAGATTTGAACAACTCTATCTAAAAGGCTAGTTTATGGTGTCCCAAATCCTTCAATTGGTATCAGAGCCATGCCCCGAAGAGTGGCCGACTAGAGTTGGTGCTTCACATAAGGCGTGTCTGCCCCGCGCGGTGAAGAGTTGAATCTCGATCGAGCATTTAGTCTTCCGTTGTGAAGAAGGGGATGGTCTTGGGTATATAAGAATTTGGGCAACTCCGCTTAAAAGGCTAGTCTTTTAGTATGGTACTATAACTCCTTCAATAGGCTCGAACTGATTAATTATTGTGTTGGATCATGTTCCATGAACTAGATGAAGAATCAACGAGCTACCTCCCTACACACCAACACGCACCCCTAGTCCTTCAATTGGTATCAGAGTCATGCCCCGAAGAGTGACCGGCTGCAGTTAGTGCTTCACATAAGGTGTGTTTGTCCCCAGGTGGTGAAGAGTTAGATCTTGATCAAGTATTTATTTTTCATTGTGAAAAAGGGGATGGTCTTAGGTATATAAAGATTTGGACAACTCCACCTAAAAGGCTAGTCTTTTGAAATGGTGCTCTAAGTTTTTCAATAAGCTCGATCTGATTAATTATTGTGTTTGATCATGTTCCATGAACTAGACGAAGAATCAACTAGCTATCTCCCTACACACCCCCTACTTATTGTCTTTATACCTAATTGGAAGTGATTAGTTGATTTTAAGCATCCTTGTCAATAACTAGTACACTTTCACAAACGATTAACCAATTATTTCAAGGAGCTAGTAGGACTTTCTTTAAACTACATCAACTGTTTATAGCTAGAGAAAAATTAAGCTAATTGAAAGAAAAAAATGTAGTGGGCTAAGATATCTAAGAGGATTTTGTGCCATCATCTCCTATCCACCAGATAAATCTAGTTGACATCAAAAGAGTTTTCATACCAAGAAGATAAGGCTGCATTTTGTCCTCTTGTTTCCAAAAAACTCAAAAAAAAAAACTCCCTCCTAGAATTGAACTCATCTTCTCCCAACTTTGTCAGTAAATGTACAAGAAGCTCCAAAATCTACCTAATTTTCTATTACATTGCCTTCTCTCTCCAATCAAGCTCCCAGGGTTTGAGCCCATTCATGCATTCATTTTTTTTTTTAAATATAGGAATATTCCAGAGGGCTTGTAATTACTCTCTGACTAGACTAATTCACTACACACCACAGCTAAACCCTCTCTACTGTGATAGAAAAATTCTAGAGCATAGTCCCGTGAGAGAAATGTCACTTCTCCTGAGATTCGAACTGGTGTTTATTGAAGAGCAAACCAAATAACTTACCGATGGACCACATCAGAATTGACCATTCATGCATCTTGAGTCCCTACACATGGCAAGAGATGCAAAGCTCATGTAGCTCCAAACCCATGAATGGTTTAAAATCCAAGGGTGACTTGAATCAATCCAAAGGATGGGCCAAGAGGACACTTGACTAACAGAAGCTGTCATTAAGTCCAGACAAAGCCTGTAATTCCTTTTCTTTTTTTCTTTTTTTCTTTTTTTTTTACAAAAGGCAACCTATATATTTTGAAGGGTAAGTTTAGTTTAACCCCTTCATTTGTTTTGATTTTGACCAAGCCCCTTGACTCAAAAATCCAGAACCCCTCAAATACTTTCAACCCTTTACTTGTACATGAATGTACTATAAGTTCTTTTCAATTAAGACATACTATTAAATAACTAAGTTTTCAGTTTTTGCCAGCTTAATGTTTTAGTAAAAGAATTAATTGGATAATGACTACTGTTTTTGAGACAGATATAATACTTTTATGTCCCCATCATCATCAAGCCCTCTTCCTATCAAAATGGGATTGATTATAGTTTAAAAAAAATTGACAAATTTTTACAGCCAACTGTCGATTTAACATTAATCCCATAATTATTGTTAGCTTTTTTGACCAGCAAACACTGAACACGACAGGAGTTTGTCATAATCCTAAAATGCAAGGTGATGTCTTCTAAGTTCTCCTAAATTGTGAAAAACGTTTAGAAGGAGGAGAAATAACAATGATAATTTTTCTGTTTTAATTAATTTTTTTTATCAATTTTATATAATTATTACATAATACATTAAGGGGTGGAGAATTTCTTGCAAAATTGAGGGGTTCAAAAATGGATTTTGGGTCAAGGGGTGTAAATGAACATCAAGAACAGTCAGGGAGTGCAAACTAACTTCACACTTGTTTTCAGTTGCAATCAAATCAATATCAAAGAAATTGAACTGAATAGTTTGTTATATATGGACCCTGAGCACACAGATAACAGGACCTTTTCTTAAAAAAAAAAACAGATAACTGGACCACCAAATTCTTCTTCATGCATCCACATATAAATGTATATATAAAATCCCATACCCTCTATATTCTCATTCTTGGCCAGAGAAAAAATTTTATAATCATTTGAGCATCACTTAGGTCTCTTCCCTTCTCCTTCATCTCAAACCAGCAGCTATGAGGGACAGGCTCTGTGATCTCAAGGTCCACATCAATGGCCAGCACACTTTCCTCCTCAATCAGGTACTGCCCTCTACCTTTCTCACTTCTTGCATTGCATTCAAGAATAATAAAAATCTAATCTTGTTCTCTGTACTCACTTCTTCTCAGAGGACCCTCTGCTCGTTCTCTGCAAAATTGAAGAAGATGGTGAAGCAAGAAAAGAAGAGAAGCCTGAGGGGGTCATTTCAGAGATCAAGATCATGGATTTCCCTGGAGGCCCAGATGGGTTCGAGCTCATCTCAAGATTCTGCTACAACGGCGGCAGGATCCCAACCCCATTGAGCCCCTCCAACATCTGCATCCTCCATTGCTCTGCATTCCTCTTGGAGATGACTGAAGACATCTCACCGTCCAATTTGCTGACCCAAGCAGAGACGTTCCTTGATGGGCTCTTCTACTGGACTTGGGATGAAATCTTGACTGCCCTCAAGAGCTGTGAGCCTCTCTTCTTCATTGTAGACTCCTCTGGCTTGTTGCTAAAGCTCATCTCCTCTCTTCTTGCAAAGATTTCAGACAACTCAGAGACCCCTCTCACTGCAGCAACCCCATTTCCATGCTCTCCTCCTTCTTGCTCATCACCAGACACAGCTGGGTTCGGGTGTTCTTCATCAAACAAGACCCCTGATTCAATCAGGCACTCTTTCACCAAAGAATGGTGGTTTGATGACCTGGCAATCTTGTCACCAAGAATCGTTGAGAAGTTGATGAGGACACTTGGGGCCTATGGGGCTGACAACAAGAACCTGATCCTCACTAGGTTCTTGCTTCACTACCTGAGGAGAGCAGGGGTGAGGCAGAGGTCAGAGTGTGGTGGGCTGGCTGACACTGCAGTTTATGGGGTTGTGCTCATGGGCAGGGCTGCATTTTCCTGCAGGAGGCTTTTCTGGATTCTGAGGATCGTTTCGGGGTTCAGGCTGAGCCGAGAGTGTAGGCAGAAGCTTGAGAGGGTAATTGGGCTTGTGATGGACCAAGCAACACTGGATGATTTGCTCGTTTCGCCAGTTTCGTTGTTGTCAGGGGGTGAAGAGGCGGTGTATGATGTGAGCTTGGTGATGAGACTGGTAAGGGTGTTTGTGGTTGGGGTTGAGGATGGGGGAGTGCCAGTGCAGAGGATGAAGAGGGTTGGAAGGCTGATTGACAAGTATTTGGGTGAGATTTCACCTGATCAGAGCTTGAAGGTGTCCATGTTTCTTGGTGTGACTGAGAGCTTGCCTGATTCTGCCAGGGACTGCTTTGATGGGGTTTACAGGGCTCTTGACATCTATCTTGAGGTAAGAGACAGTGTACTGAGCTTCTCAGTTTCTTCTTTTGTTTCAATCTCCTGTTTTGACGCTGAACTTGTTCCATTCTATTAATCACAATTTGTTGATAATTAGCTAGTTTTATTTCAATATATGTTTGTTGAGTTTCAAATACTGAATTAAGATATAAGTTCCTAACAAAAATTTTATTTAGATATTAATCCCAATAGTATAAGGTTCACTTGATATTAGTCATTCACTGTTTATTTCGTCAAATCCTATAAGTAATCATGATACAAAATTAATTATGATGTTAAATTACAATTTGTCAAGAACTTTGGAGTTGCATGATAGAGAAAGAGCTAACCATTTGGTATTGAATAAAAATTTTAGAAGAAAAATTCTTTATGAAAAGATAAGTATGAGCAAGAAAAGCCAATAAAATAAAGAAAAGAAAATGACAAAAAAGTTGTTGGTTATCTTAGATTGACAGCATTAGGAGAAAAAGATGTAATAAAGTAAAAACGATAACTTAGTTAGGAAGTAATAGAATATTTCTTGTTTTGAAATAAATAGTTAGAGGGACTAGTAACAAATAAGCAATAAATTGTGAGGGAGTTGTATTTAAATATGATATTGTTAAGGTCTAACATTTAAATAAAAGATTTGTTAGGGACCTCGATCCTAAAAAACTTTTTTTTTATAATGAAGTAGTTTTCTGTTCAATTCTAATAAATGGGCCTTGTTTATTTCTATCAATATTTATTTTGATTCTTTCAATGAAACCTCTACTATGTGTGTCAATTTCGTGTTCATCTGATTGCCTAAGGAAAATACCTGCACATATTATTTTCCTTTTCCACTAATTTCAAAGATTTTGTTTTCCTTAAATTGATTCTCATTCTATCCTTTTTATCCACATATTAATCCTTGAAACGCATAAACATGTATATCCTATTATTACCATTATCCCTTTTTCAGAAATTAAAGAACTAAATTTTGAAGTTTGTTCTGATCTTTTTTCATTTTGTTTTTCATAGATTTATTTCTGCTGAAAATAGATTTAGTTCCTAACTTGCGTTCTTTTTTCCTGTCAGTCACACCCAGCATTGTCATCAGAAGAGCGAACCAGGCTCTGCAGATGCCTCAACTATGAGAAACTAACACTTGAAGCCTGTAAAGACCTCGCCGCAAACCTAAGAATCCCACCTGGAGTTGCAATCCACGCCATGGTCTCTCAGCAATCGAAACTGAGTAAGACCAGTTCATCGTCTGACAGCATGGATTCAGTCAAGACCCCGAGGCACGCTGCAGTCAGCCCAAGGGACGAAGCAGAATCAGCGAGCTCGCATGAGTTGCCAGATGAGAAGGAAGCGCTGAGAGTCAACCTTCAAAAGATGCAGAACAGAGTGATGGAGTTGGAGAAGGTTTGCATGGAGATGAAGTGCCAAATGACTAAAATGGTTAAGGGAAGAGCCATCGTCTCAAGGACTGCACCCCAAACTAGCAGAGGAATGACCAGGCCCTGTTGATTTTTTTTTTCCCATGTTTTTTGCCATATCGATTACAGTCTACTTTTTCAGTTTTTTTTCCCCTTTTTTTCTGTTGAGCATGGCAAATTGAGAAGGCTTGTGAATCTCCAGTTCTGTATGAAATTTAATTTGTTTTCAATCCTGTCATAAAATGTACCATTTGCTGTGAGATCATAGTGTGATTCCTCTTAAAGTTTTCAGACATGATTTGTGACCCTATTAGGAGCTAAAGTTAGATTATGTATAGAACAAAGTGATTCAAAGGTATGGGTTGAGCCTTCACAGTTGCTGTTTTCTTGTCACAAACCCTATGTAATCGACAAAATAGTCGCTAATAATACAGCTAAGCAATTAGGAATATTTTATTCTCAAGTACAGGATGATAAGCAAATAAATTGGACACAATCCCATCACATGAGACCACAAACAAATTAATCTTTGTAGCTTATGCATGTGTAATGGAGCCTTCACAGCCTTTTCCTGATGCCAACAGTTGAATTCAATGTCCTGATTATTAATGCTGTTTCTGTTCAGTAGCAATGAGGTGTGTGTTTTGCTGAGGATATGTGACAAGAGTGTAGATCTAAGATGATGGGAACAAAAAAAAAAACATCAGTATTTTTTGGTGTAACTAAAGTTAATTTAATTGACAGATTAGATGAAGAAAAGAGGATAATTATTCTTAAGTTCTAATAGAATCCAACTTTTCTTAATTATCTTAAATTACAATTACATCACACACAAAGTGGCACCAGAACTACTCAAGGCATCTGAACTAGGAAATTCATTTATCCAACTAGATAAACTTGAAGACAAGTGGATTGTATATGTGACAGCCAATTGAAAGTGAAGGGGGAGAATTTTTCAAAAGGCTAAATTTTGAAGAAAACATCTCAAACAGAGTCCAAGTCCTTGAAAACAAAACTTGAGTTTCTGTCAAATCTTCAGACAAACAAAAGTTTTGATATCCCCAAAAAAATTGCTGTTCCTACTGCAGAATAATATTGATGAAACTACAAATGTGAGCCCCAGAGAGCACAGAATAAAAACTGCATACAGTATCGAATTTTTCATGCCATCTCACAAGAGGTACAGCCAGAGCCAAATCGGACACTGAGCGCACGAAAAAATGCAGAAAGATAGTAACTTGAGTGAAAAAAGATGAAAGAGGGAAATTTTACACAGAAAAGGTAGTTTGAACTAACAGATGGGAGCAGAAATGCTAATACCATTTGCGTTACTCTTATAGGTCCATCCTGCAACCACAATCCAAAGATGTAACAGCTGGGAACAAAGACTGAACATAAACCAAACCAAAAACACAGGACGATAATTTTGGAAACAGACAAAGTACAGATTTAGAGCTGTGAGCAAGTTGCCAGGCTAGATTGCTTGGGGAAGGGCAAATCACAGAAAAAGAATTTGCAAGTTGCACACTGGGTTCATTGTTTATAGAACTGCCAACATCATGGTGACTGATTCTGTTATGCGAAATGCATAACAGTATCCAATGAGAGCCTTTTGCAATTGAGGATTTAAAAGAAGAGACATTTAAGCTTACATCCAAGAACCAGTGCGAGAGAAATGGAAATATCTCAAACTGATCTGAATAACTGATGATGAGAACAAGTCGTAGCACGCAAGAAATAAACAAAGTACTGAAAAACATAAAATGCTCCATAACATGAACTGAAGTTGCAAAATTTAAATTACCGACTAGTGAACAATGAAAACTGTTTAAATACAGTAAAACAATAGATTTATGTTGTGTGAGTTGTCGTAAAATGTAAGGACTACAGTTGCTAACATGAAAAGGAAACCTATCTTCCACATAAAAGTACTCCCGAATATCAGTCTTATATCAAAGCATGCACATATGAAATAACCGCATTAAGACTTGTTGTCTTGATGAACACGGCATTATAATTGAAATTTTCATGTTCAGTTGGCAGACGCTTATTTTACTTGAAAGCCTGAAGCTGATTCAGTCTCGTAGCAGCTGTTGATTTAGATTGTCTTGTAGCTGATGAAGCGTCGAAGAAAGCCATTACCAGCATTTTCATTATACCACATCCAAATATGCTTACATTAGATGCCAAGTATAAGCCCAAAATATGAAATCCAGATTCATCAACAGGATAAATTAGGCTGGCATATCAATCAACAATACTAATCATTGCAGAAAGAGATGCTGTCGAGACTTCCATTATTTGTAAATAATTGCATGATATTATTATATATGGTTCAACACTTCAACATGTATTTGCAATTTGGGTATCTATTGCCAATCCACTCATAAACATCAGAGGTAACTTACATGCTAGCCAGAAACTTGCAAAATTGGTAATAGTCAAGCTTAGAAGTTGGCAACACATCAATAGTTACATTCGTTTTTGAAGTTTTATTTAAATGGCATGATCAGCAAGGACAAACTCAGAATCATGCATCATAGATCTCTTCTGACATAAACCTGACTCTTGCCTCGTCTTCCTTGAAAATATTCACAATAACTTGAGGTTTTCAGGGGATATACAAATACAAAGATTTGGAGGGAGCATATTGAAGTGAGGAAGATTTTACTGAGAGAATTATCCTAAAGACCCTAGAAGTAAAAAGTAGCCAAAAAACTAACTCCTTATGAAGTAATAAAGGACACAAGTACATCATTGTCAGTCAAGTGCCAAAGTCCTTCAGCTGGAGGTTAAAATGTAAAAAAAAAAAAGAAAGAAAGAAAGAAAAAAGGGTTCAGTGCTCCAAATTAAACAATCAGCCAACGATTTTGAACAAGTGCAAATGCTGCATCTATGTCGTCATCTAAACTACATAGGTAGACAAACTATCACGGGAAATCGAAAAAGGAGGTGGACCAATGATTGTGAATGCAACTATCAACTTGTGAAAGATAGTAACATTTCACTGTCTGCTCATTCACTATAAAATATAGTTTTTATTTTACAAGATAACTGTAATAAATAACAGCACTAACTAGAACATCAGCGCATCTAATCTATGTATTTATTTAAAGATATAAACACATTGTAGTAAATGAATGTAATGCACCACCACACTTTTGCATTCTATCTCAAACTCTGCGTTCAATTTTTCTGTTTTCCAATGTATAAAGTTATAAACACTCTTAACAAAGACTACATAATTTATTGTTGTCACTAATCTCATCATTAAGCAGTGGTTTAGGTATGATATGGAGGAACATCAGCAACAGAAAATGATCCAAGCTTTGGACGTGTAAAATCACACACAAACTGGATGCGCTGGTGAACAATGCATGGTCCTAAATTAAATATCCAGCTACATTTAACACATTGAATGCACATTTACATCCATAAAGCATGGCTGATCCTTTAACAATTCAATAAAAAACTTTCCTTCAATTTCATGGGTATTCCATGGTCACATAATCTTCGACAAGTTTCTCCGCTTTAATCACCTTCCTTTATTCTATAAACAATATCCTTCTTATACCATCATCACAATGAACAAGAACCATATCCCCCTCAATGTCACCATGGTGATGAATGACTGATCCTATGAAGAGAAGCCCACTCTTGGTAGTCCATTGCCATCGATATCAACTATATGCTCCTTTCTTCTTGCCCTTCTACTGAAATCACATTTCATGTAATTTGATTTTTATCTTGCTAATTCAGAATCTTTAGATTCTAAAGCTTCTAACCTTGTTTCTATTTTATTAACTCGTCCCTTCTTTAGTCTTGTTAACTAATAGTCTAATACACTATCACTAGCAAACAACATACACGACCACACCACATCTCAGAAATGCCTAATAAGATCATTCCAAGCAAGTGCAAAAGCATAGTTTTGACCAATATTGGCAGCCAGTCAGCAAATAATTATGAACCTCCATGAAATTTCTGTGCATGAGCATTGCATCATGCATTACTGGGTGCCATTCATCACCAGCACCCATAGACCCTACCAGTAACAGTCGGTAAGTCGCCCTCAACAATTTTATACAACTCTGCAAGTAAGCAGCATCACATAGAACCCTTCCCAAAGGGATCTCAGCCCAATGTTAGGTACAGACACTGGTATTATCGATACAACAAAAAGGTGGCTCATGTTCTCCATGCTATATAGACCCAGGTCCTCTGTTGGAGGCAGATCCAAAGAAACATCAAGTTCAACTTAATCCAACATACTGATGGAACTCCTATTCCACGTATCCTACAAGTTCAACTTAATCCAACATAGATTGATCGACTCTTCATGCTCAAGTAACAAGAATTCTCAAAGGATCATTGGAGGTACTTGATCACATCAATTTAGTTACTGGAGACTTATTTCTTTTCTGAAACCTGCAACCTATGTAGCACAGACATTCCTATCATGAAGCCTCATTGTGCCGGGCATGCGCCCGACATGCGTGCCATGTATATTTTTAAGAATTTGTCATGTGTCAGCTTGTCGTGTCTATGTTGGTATGGGCGTGCAACATAGTCCGCAACATAATCTTCGCACGGACCCTATCACGTTTTTTCTTTTAAAACAATGGAAATTATATGCTGTTATTTTTTCCTTCTCTCTAAATTCCACTACGTCATCGCTAGTAAATACTTTCCCTTGTGAAACTCCATAAAACAGAACCGATCTTTTAACATGGTTGTTGTCTTCTTATCCTTCACTCATATACTCTCTCACAGAGTTTTCTATTATGGGTCATAAGTTTGATCAGAAATAGTTTACAAAAAATTGTCTCTCTCATATTCTTCCAATAGCTACCAATGTTCTTCTCCGTTCATCATGCATTCGCTTAGTACTAAAATTTTACTAGCTTGAGACATCCTAAGCCCTTATTTTCCAATGTTTTCCGCATCTCAATAGAGACATTAGTTTGCCATACTAACCAACCTCTTATCTCCCCAAGATCACCGAATCTCAATCGGACATCATTAGGTCTACAACTCTCCTTGTTTTGTTTTCTTAAAAGTATCTTTAATTCAATAATCTAATTTATTTTTAATAACAAATATAGTCCATTACAAGGTTGACTAAGTCCCCTATATAATTTGCATGAAACAACATAATTTTTTTTTGGCATGAAACAACATATTAAAAAACTTGTTGACCAATTTAATTTATTTTTCTTTTAGTAGGATCTTTTGCCTTCATGCCCACACACTTAAAATTACCTAGGTTTCTACTATTTTCCCCACACTTTGCAAGCTTTTACACACAAAGGGATTGATTACTCTAGGAAATGATTGGCTTAGCTACCCCTAGTATTCCTTATCGTTTGATGCACTTTGTGATTTGTGCCTTATGGTGCACAAAAATGCACGTGAACAAGTCAAAAAAGTATTGGTAATTTAATTTGACCTATGTAGCACGGATACTTCGTCAAAGAAAATGTACTTGTGTCCGATACTTTTTTGATACTTGGACACTCTAATACTTGATGAATATGTGCCAGATATTGTAACATGTCTTAAAATTTGCAATATATGCTAGACGTATTGGAGACGTATCCTTAACAAAACCAATCTAATTTTTAAAGAAAGTTTTACTGCTTTGTTACTTGAAGATGCAATGCATTTATATAACTATATAACTTGTCTAATTTCTCAATGAGGATCATTCACATAGTTATTGACTTGATTTATACGACTCAAAAATGTTCTAGAATATTAAAGATAGTGTTTTTTAATTTTCGTATCCTTAAAATTTCATGCTAAAGATAATGAACATTAAGGCACACAGACTAGTATAAATTAATTATTATTTATATTTATACATAAATGATAGCATATGTTTATCCCATATCGTATTTGTGCATTGTGTATTATATGTGTATCTATTTATATCAACACACAAAAACGCAAATATACACATAATATTTATTGTATTCATGTTGTACCCATGTCCTGGTTTTAAAAATTAGTCTTATCCCTGTATCCGTATCATGTCCTACACGTGCCACGTATCCATGCCATGCTTCATAGAATATGACCCATAAAAGTATTTCTTAGTGTAGTGGTCAATTTCCGACCTCCCTAAAATCATACCACGCGTCCATACAGCACCAAACAGACACGTGACACTTGGCAGCATCCAGAACCTCTGACCGGGAGTTCTCATCCAATTCAAACTCCAGACGATTCAGGTGGTTAGAAGTAAGAGATAAAATCAAATGTGAGATCCCTATTTTTAAGCCAAATCTCCATTTGAACTCAATAGTCGCAGCTCGAGAATAGATCAACCATATCAACAAATAGAAGCAGACCACCAGATAAAGATAGACCCTTGCTTAACCAGTTCAAACCAGGGTGTTCAGCTCTAACCGCCTTTGAGATAAGCGGTTGAATGTTTAAACAGAGCTGGACGCTGCAACTTTATCTAAACAGACACTACATGTATAAATAGTAAATCTCTTTCACGTGGAAGGGAACGATGAATTGTATCCAGGAACCCTAGTACACCAAAGAACCCCCAACTGCAATCGCCATTGATATAGTGGAATCTCTTTTCCCCTCTCCGTGGTTTTTCCTATTCGGATTTTTTACGTAAAATTTATGTGCTTGTGGTGATTTTCTGTGATTTGATTATACCCACTCTATTATTTTGATGCGTGAACTGATTCCTTAAGAATTACCCACAACACCTAGTCAAAAAAGTTTTTTTTTGCATTATATTTTTCATATCTTGACTAACATTCTAACCCATAAGCATTGCTAGTATTATAACTGTCCTATAGAGTTTTTCCTTCAATTCTGTAACTATTCTACCATAACATAAAATCCCAAATTTTCATTTAACCATCCAGCTTTACTTCTATGAACCACGTTGATGTAATACGAAAGGATCGCAATCACCTTCAAATCAAAGAAATTGAAAACTAAAATTTTGACAAGAAAAATGGAAAATAAAAATTAGGACTTGAGAAATAAAGATAAGAATCGAATAAATTTTGAGCTTCGCACCCCTTATACCATGGCTTTACAACTATTACGTCACGGGCTTCACACCCCAATCTCAAGAACTCGAGACTTATGAAATTTTAACTATAAAATTTTAATTCGTCATTGTCACCAAATAAATAAGTCAAGGGGCCTATTTATAGGCTTTACAAAAGTGTAATTCTCGAATATAACTGATGTGATACTAAAACACAATAAAAGAAAACACTAAACTAAAAAATAAACTAAAGCATAAAAGCAACTAGAAACTGATGGGATGTCCTTATCATTTCCTCCGGGTGGGAGAAACTCGACCCTGTCGAGTGAGGGCTCCCCTCACGAAGTATCTTAATCGGGACATGGTGATGGTCGAGAAATCAGCACTAATGTGTACCTATTTATATCAACAAATAGGTTATCGTCGATGGAACCTCGAACAAGATACATACAGTATAACAAGTCAACTCAACTCCACTACAATCTAACTCATATATCAAGATACCAATCTCAGGTTAAACTGTCTCCAAGAGAAAGATGTACAAAGGGTCGTACACATCAGGCAATCTCAAGAATAATGAGGCCCTCATAGCCACCAAAAATGGTACTAGTTCCATAATAGACTCTGCTGGAAAATTTACAAGGGTCTCAATAAGGAGTTCTTCAACTTCTGTAGATTGTGAGAATCTTTTCTTGTAGTGACACCAACCTAGCAACAAATTATGGCTCTGATTTTAGATTTTCAACAATTTTTAGCTCTGGCTCAACTTCTGTCTCGATAAGGACTAGAGGTTCTAGATATGTAACAATTTTTGCATCCATGCTTTCTAAAATCTTTCTCATGCCAGCTAGGATCTCCTTACATTCAGCGACTAGATCACCGAACTGTGGTCTCTCGAGCTCGAGCTCATACTCAACATTAGGCTCTTCGCAATCTGCCTCAGATGCATGAAGAAAGTATGGAGCATACTGATGTACGAAGAAAATTGATTGAGGTTTTACCTGCACAAAAATACAGAATTTCAAAACTTTTATAACAATAGTGCAAGGTGTTCAATTCTACCGCGATAGCAAGTGGCTATGCGAGTCGTGATCCACAAGGAGAGACTAACGATGGAAGCTTTTTTAGCAAGCTCTTTTTTTAGGTTACAAAGAATGCTTAAAGATCTTTTAGTTCTTTAAAAGAAAAGAGAAAAATATAAGTTATAGTTAATGTTAATAAGAAGGTGGTAGATTGAGAAGGTGGAGAAAATAGAAATGAATATATACAAAGAAATTGAAAAAGAGTGATAAAAGAGTTGGTGTTGGTGATCTAAACTAAAATTAAAAGAAAAGAAAATTAAAACCTAAAAAACATACCTCTTCGGCTCCTACTTACCTTTGACCCGTATCGACGATTTACCTTGATTTGAAGGCGAGCGAAGTATGACAAATAGAATCTTCCCCGTCTCCAATCTACACTACGAAATAAAGGGGCAAGCTACACTAGCATAGAAATGGCTATCCATCACCATAAGCCATCTACGGCACTTGCAAGGGCAAGGCAACTTCGAGGCTATCGGAGTCATATGGATTTACAAAACACAGAAGAGAGAAGCAAACAAAAATAAGAATAAAGAAGAAAAGAAACTTTGATTCGATTCAAATAACAATAAAAGAAAAAATTACTTACACCGGTGTCACCTCAGTAC
Source organism: Agave tequilana (assembly GCA_038442645.1). Taxonomy (NCBI): domain Eukaryota; kingdom Viridiplantae; phylum Streptophyta; class Magnoliopsida; order Asparagales; family Asparagaceae; genus Agave; species Agave tequilana. Next base: position 99,988 of record JAVJIF010031906.1, on the reverse strand, counting down.
AAGCTTGTTCTCATTCCTCCATGAAAGTCTCCTCTCCTCTCAGTTACATAAAGAAAATAAAAATTACATTAAAAAAACTAAAAACCTAAGTTACAAACTACAGTATAGCCTAAATTCTACTCTCTGCTTGGTCGTTCCCTTTACCTTTGAGATTGCAGGTATTTATAGTACAAATGCAGAGGGTAGAGGAGTACAAAGATAAGGGGAGATGACTATTTCTGAATTTGAATCCTCCTTATCTCCAAACTTGATTTGATGTGGATATTCAGTTCTGATCTGCAAGTTGTTGGCGTGTTGATTGCTCAATATAACATATCAAATGACAGAATTAGAAATAGTGATCAACTTAAGAGTTGTAACTCTTTGAGTCTTCTTTCTAGATCATTTTAAACCATCAGCTTTGAGATTCGGTAGCGAAAATTATGATTCAAATACTAAAATGTATCCAGTCAGAATCTGAGTCAAAATTGCTTCATCTCATCCGTTAATCTTCTCTCTATCCATTTATTTCTTTAGATTTGGACTATGTACTTGACGTTATCCTCGATTGATCTTTAGTTTTAACCACTTGATTCACCAAAAACTGAATTTAACCAACTAGATTTGGGATCATCCTCCTTTAACAAATAGATCTAGTTAAATCTGAATTTAACTGATATTTATTTGATTTTATTCTCTTTCTCTCCATGATTATCTTCTACAAAATAGATATTTAAGATAAGGAATTTAGCAGATTTATTACATGATAAATGTGGAAATATAATAAAGAACAATGCAATAAATGTGTGCAATCACACCCCCACACCTATCTTTTGCTCGTCCTCGAGCAAAACAATAAAACTAAACCAAAGATTATTAGACCACTTTCGCGAGTCATGCAATTGCACTGAGCATGTGCAACAAGCCGTTAAACCTATAGGTTTCCCCTAGAGGACGATTTTGTCTCGTGAGGGTTTTCAGTGAATTGCACCCGCAAAATCCATAAAGAAAGAAAAATGTTAGTATTTTGAAAGCACATTTTGAAAAAAAAATATTTGAAATATTATTGTAAGATTTAAGTAATCTATAAGTTATAGGAAAATCGAATTTTTCATTCTTAAACTTAGTCTCTATTCAAAATTTGTTATCAATTAAAGTGAGGAATCAAATTATACTTCTCATCTAGTCTATTATTTTACCCTAAGTCATATGTACCTTCGTGACCGTGAAATTTTGACTAAGGGTTCTTTAACTCTAACTCTTTTATGCCTTATTTATTTATTTATATCTATATTTTTTTATTTTTGGTAGTATTATTCTTTAGTTTTATTAGGCTTTCTAATCTGCCCATGTAACGAGCCTTTAATCGATGACTCCCAAATCAAATGGTCTTAGGGCACCGGGTGAGAAAACACCCCAAGGATTTAAGGACTCGAGCAAATAAGGCCACAAAACTAAGGATTTTATTATATGAACCGCCTTTAGGCGTGAATACTTATACTTTATGAGGCACAAATACCCAGCTTAATCAGAGGATATATATATTTCTTTTTTTTTAAACTTATCTAATCATCTTTTGCATAAATACCAAGGTTTGCTTAGGCCAAAGCACCTAGCTAATCAATAATTAGATTTATTTATTTTACAAAAATATACATATATAATTTTTTTATAAGGCATATGAATTTTTGTTTTTGAACCCTAAGTATGTAAGTGTATAAAGTGCGCATATTTCATCAAGGTAAAGATTAAGACTAAATTACTTTGACAAATTATCTTCCTAACCCTAAAAATCAAAAATATAATCTTATTTTGAACAAGTATAAGAAATCCTAATTATGATTCTCCTATTCCTTAAAATTGATTAATTTCTTACAAAAAAATATGTCAAAATATAGTTTCTATTTTCAAAAAGTTTTTTTTAAAAAGTAAAGAAAATGTTAAAAAAAATTATTTTATTTTTTTAAAAAAGGAAAACCTAAGTTATGTTAGAACCCTCCCCCACACCTATCTCATGCATTGTCCTCAATGTATGAATTAATGCATAGATGCATGAAAAAGAAGAAAGGGAAGGAAAATATTACCTTAAGGTGGTGGTTCTGGTGGTGGTCTGATTGGGTCAAGCGTTGCTACCCAATCAAGATAATATGATGGTTCACGGAATCCACCTTTATTGACCTCTTTTCTATTTACATATTTACAATCCCCAATATGAATAGAATTATGAAAGATCCTATCGTGAAACTTACTCCCTTTACATGACCGGTTCTGGAAAATCATTACGGAGTCATCATGGTCTATAGCTATGTCCAGCAAAAGAATGTGATTTGGTGGAATGGTTGACTTGGACTGAAGAATGATAGGTTCAGGAACCAATACTAACTCGGAAAAATCAACTTTGAGTTCGAGAGTTAGTTTTGGTTCAAGCGTTGAGACCAAGTCCAAGAATTGATATTCACATTCTTTTCCCATCAATGGAATGTGACTATCCAAAATTGATGATTCAATTTCTAAATCTATGAGTACGAGAATGCATAGATGCATGAAAAAGAAGAAAGGGAAGGAAAATATTACCTTAAGGTGGTGGTTCTGGTGGTGGTCTGATTGGGTCAAACGTTGCTACCCAATCAAGATAATATGATGGTTCACGGAATCCACCCTTATTGACCTCCTTTCTATTTACATATTTACAGTCCCTAATATGAATAGAATCATGAAAGATCCTATCGTGAAACTTACTCCATTTACATGACCAGTTCTGAAAAATCATCACGGAGTCATCATGGTCTATAGCTGTGTCCAACAAAAGAATGTGATTTGGTGGAATGGTTGACTTGGACTGAAGAATGATAGGTTCAGGAACCAATACTAACTCGGAAAAATCAACTTTGGGTTCGAGAGTTGGTTTTGGTTCAAGCGTTGAGACCAAGTCCAAGAATTGATATTCACATTCTTTTCCCATCAATGGAATGTGACTATCCAAAATTGGTGATTCAATTTCTAAATCTATGGGTACGAGAATAAATGTTGGCTCAGAAAATTGGTCCAAATTGGGTAAGAATACCGGAGTCAACATAGATTCAAAAATGAAAACTGAATCACAAAGTTGGGGATCGGGTTCACATTCATGATCAAGTTCAATCTCATTAAAATGAAAACTTGTCAATTCGTCAATGGATTGATATTGGTCAAGTTCAAGGCTTTGTGGTGAAACTGAATCTTGGTCAAAGTCTTCAAGTGATTCTTGGTTTTCATCAATATGGTTAGAAGTGTTGGGAATAGTCAAAGATTGAATAGGGAGAGTTTCCTCATTCCTACGCATGTCCTCCAATCTACTAATTCCTGCTTCTATCATATCGAGTAGATCATTTTGGCATTGAATCATGGTCTCCATACTCTTTTCTAAGTTGGCATGTTCTCCTTGAAAAATAGAGTAAGGATCTGTGACTTGAAAATTTTAACGGGATTTTGAGTCATCTAAAGTTTGAATTCGTCTCTCAAGCTCATCTAAGGCTTCCATCCTCTTCTCTCAATCAATTGATTCTTCTAATGGTTGTTCGGGAGGAGTATATGAAGCTGGATGTTGGTAGGGTAGTTAACAATATGACTCGGGGGAGTTCTATCCGCATTGACTCTGTGAAGAGTAGTGATGATTATTCCACTCTTGTTCATAAGTATTGAGACTGGGGCATGTAATGATTCAGATAAGACCAATCTGGCACACTAGGTTGGTTAAAGTTATGATTTGCCGAGTTGGTAATATCTGAAAAAGAGGTCGGGGTGTAATATGAATTACCATTAAAATTAGAAAAATTATTGTTATAAGACATATCACACAGGAAACGTCAAACACAAACAAAGAAAAACAAATAAATAAGCAAACAAATAAAAAGAAAGAAAAAATTCTAAACTAAGTTTGGGTAGACCTTTGACCTAGACGACTCCTAACTGGTTAGACTGTCCACACGGAGGTATAATGCAGACTTTAACCACAAGCTAATCAGCCAGGTCAGGGCAAGATTGGTGGGAGGTATCCGCGCAAAAGCGACGGGCCTAATTAAGCCAAACCACCAGCCTTCGGGGTTTCGTCCCTCAATCCCTTTCCTTAGACACTGATTTGATAGGAGTCAAATTCTAACACCTTCCCCCTTAGGATAATCTCCTAATTGAGTCTGAGATGTCCCTAGGTCCAACATCTACTCAGTTTTAGTTAGGCTTGGGTTAGTGAGTGAGGAGATGGTTTGTGAGCTAAGGGAGGGTAATGACTTCCCCACCTTATCTTGTTTATAGGACAAACCCTTAAATTAATTTAGTGCAATGTACAAGTATATAGAAAAAAACAACACTCAAGCAATATTTCATACAAGAATGAACCTTATACTAAATGCTATGCACACATACCTTGGCTCTAGCACTCTTCAACAGTAATGTAAAATGCAATGTTCAAAATATCGCGTTACGATAACTAACGTAAGGCAAACGTTAGGAAACAGGCGCAAATAACCCAAAAACTCATAACCTGCATTTTTTACCTGGTAACGTACGTTACGTTACGTTATTTTCGTAACGCACGATAACGTACATTACTGTGCAAATCCTATTTTTATAAAACCCACCCACCCGATCCCTCTCAAACTCCACCCGAGCCCTCGTTCTCGATCTAGGGCACAACAAAATCCCTTCCAAAAAAATCAGACGACGAAGAAAGAAGAAGAGGAGAAATCCCCTGATCCCTTATCGTCATAGGTAGTTCCCTGACGTCGGAGGATCCCTCACCGTCTCTCGTCTCGTCCTCGGCGCCTTGAAGAAGAATAAATAAGAAGAAGAAAGAAGTAGACCTACCTGATTCCTTCTCATCGCCGCTGATTCCTCCCCGTCGTCGCTGATTCCTCGGCACCGTCTCAGGTCTCTCTCTCCCCTCCCGATCTCTCCCCCTATCACTCTTTTTGCTCTCCCCTTGATCACTCTCTTGCTTACTCTCCCTCCCGATCTTTCTGTGCTCTCTCGCCCTCCCATTCTCTCTCTACTCTCTCTTCCTTCAATCTCTCTCTGCTAGCAGAGAGAGTCGGAGAAAGAGAGCAGTGAGAGAGAACGGGAGTGGGAGAGAGCAGAGAGAGATCAGGAGGGAGGAAAGAAGGGAGGGGGAGCGAGAGCAGAGAGAGATGGGGAGGGGAGAGAGCACAGAGAGATTAGGTGAATTGCAGAGAGAGTAATCAGGTGAATAGGGGGAGAGTGATACATTTTAATTTATTTATTATGCTATTAAATTCAATTCAGAGATAGAACAGAGAAATATCATGCTTGTTATGTTTTTTTTTGCTAAATTATCATGTTTGTTAGTTGTTATAATTCAATTACCATGCTTGTTGGTTGTTAATTGTTATAATTTATGCTTGTTTGTGTTGATTGAATAGCATGGCTAAAAGTTTAGATCCCGCATATGTTATTATGATACTTGCTAAAATTTGTTGTGGGACTTGATAAATGTGTTATATATATTTTTAGTTTTTTAAAATTATTATTCTATTTATTAAAATTCTTAAATATAGTATATATATTAAATAAATACTAAATCGCATAACCTACGTTATGCGTTACATTATAACCTATCTTAACATAACAAAGGAAAAACGTTATCGTTATGTTATCGTTATTTTAAACATTGGTAAAATGTAAACGAATTAGACACGTGTCAAAATGCAAGTCTAAACCATTTTTAGCATTTAACAAACATCATTTTACTGTTAAGGTTAGAAAGTAAGTACAGTAAGACAAACAAGAAAATAGCTACAGATTTTTAGCTTTGCAATTCAGCCAACCTGCAAAAAATACAGATTAGTAGTTCACTCAGTTTGCCACTGGAATGTAGCAAATCTGAGGGCTTCTGTGCTCTACTTTCTTGAGCAGAATTCAAGGCCACTTATATGTCCACTGCAGCAAAAATTTCTTGTTGTTAAATCTGTACACCAAGAATAAAGAAGAAAGTTAACCAAAAATGTAAATTTAAAGAGAGAATAACTTACTGTCCCTCCCGACAACGGCGCTAAAATTTGATTGAGGTTTTACCTGCACAAACATACAGAATTTCAAAACTTTATAACAATAGTGCAAGGTGCTCAATTCTACCGCGATAGCAAGTGGCTATGCGGGTCGTGATCCACAAGGAGAGACTAGCGATGGAAGCTTTTTAGCAAGCTCTTTTTTTAAGTTACAAAGAATGGTTAAAGATCTTCTTTTAGTTCTTTAAAAGAAAAGAGAAAAAAATATAAGTTATAATTAATGTTAATAAGAAGGTGGTAGATTGAGAAGGTGGAGAAAATAAAAATGGATATATACAAAGAAATTGAAAAAGAGTGATAAAAGAGTTGGTGTTGGTGATCTAAACTAAATTAAAAGAAAAGAAAACTAAAACCTAAAAAACATACTTACCTCTTCAGCTCATGCTTACCTTTGACCCGTATCGATGATTTACCTTGATTTGAAGGCGAGCGAAGTATGACAAATAGGATCTTCCCCATCCCCAATCTACATTACGAAATAAAGGGGCAAGCTACACTAGCATAGGAATGGTTATCCATCACCATAAGCCATTAACGGCACTTGCAAGGGTAAGGCAACTTCGATGCTATCGGAGTCATATGGATTTATAAAACACAGAAGAGGGAAGCAAACAAAAACAAGAACAAAGAAGAAAATAAACTTTAATTCGATTCAAATAACAATAAAAGAAAAAATTACTTACACCGGTGTCACCTCAGTACAAGCTTGTTCTCATTCCTCCATGAAAGTCTCCTCTCCTTTCAGTTACATAAAGAAAATAAAAATTACATAAAAGAAAACTAAAAACCTAAGTTACAAACTACAGTATAGCCTAAATTCTACTCTCTACTTGGTCGTTCCCTTTGCCTTTGAGATTGCAGGTATTTATAGGAGAAATGCAGAGAGTAGATGAGTATAAAGATAGGGGAGATGACTATTTCTGAATTTGAATCCTCCTTATCTCCAAACTTGATTTGATGTGGATATTCAATTCTGATCTATAAGTTGTTGGCGTGTTGATTGCTGAATATAACATATCAAAGGACAAAATTAAAAATAGTAATCAACTTAAGAGTTGTAGCCCTTTGAGTCTTCTTTCTGGATCATTTTAAATCATCAGCTTTGAGATTCGGTAGCGAAAGTTATGATTCAAATACTAAAATGTATCCAGTCAAAATTACTTTATCTCATCCGTTGATCTTCTCTCTATCCATTTATTCCTTTAGATTTGGACTCTGTATTTGACGTTATCCTCGGTTGATCTTTAGCTTTAACCACTTGATTCACCAAAAACTGAATTTAACCAACTGGATTTGGAATTATCCTCCTCTAACAAATAGATCTAGTTAAATCTGAATTTAACTGATATTTATTTGATTTTATTCTCTTTCTCCCCATGATTATCTTCTGCAAAATAGATATTTAAGACAAGAAATTTAGCAGATTTATTACATGATAAATGTGAAAATGTAATAAAGAACAATGCAATAAATGTATGCAATCAAAAATCCTGTAAAATATGTTGGCCCAATGGCCTTCCACTCTAGTTTTGATGATGATCAACACTCATGTAGTTATGTTTACTAATATTCTTGTGTTTCTAAGTTTCAGATCATTAACAGGATATTAGTTGGTAATTAGCTTCAACAAGATGATTAGAAGCTATTCATGATGACTCCGGTGCCAAAGCTTAAAGATCATACCTTTGCACTTGGAGATCACGGAGTTAGGACCGAGTCTACTTGAAGATGGAAGATCGACAAGAAGACTTAGGTATCTAGTTTAGAGTTTGTGTTTTAGATCCATTTGTAAAGCTTAGTTTAGTTGATATGCTCAAGTGAACACAAAACACTCACGTTTTATGATTTGATATTTGATTTTTATGAATAGTTGATCAAAACAAGTTTACATGTTTTATATGTATAGTAGATGTATTCTAGTTATACATACATGGTTTAACTTGCTAAACAAACTTATTTTGATATCCCTATTCATGTTTTGGAAAAATCAAGTTTGATAAAAATACAAGTTTTGTTTTTGATAAAATTTGCAAGACACAAAAATAAATTGATATGTTGATATATTGTCTTGAAATTTTTATCACAGGTGTATGTTTTAATATAAAATGATAAAACAAATTTTGTGAATTTTTTAGAAGTGTTAAAAGATTTTTAGAAAATATTTTACACTGTTTTTCTGACCCTGCACTGTGCCTGCCAGGCCAGTTCGGTCGACCGGACCGGTCGACCGCACCAAGTGGCCGGTCGACCGGGTAGGTCGACCGATGTGCACAATCGTGCACGCTGGCGACACATGTAGTCGGTCGACCGGACCGGTCGACCGAGTTGAGAGCTCTGCTCTCGGGAATTTTCGGTCGACCGGACCGGTCGACCGCTGCTGCCCAACGGTCACATTTTTGACCGTTGGCGGTCGACCGGGCCGGTCGACCGGCAGTTGGTCAGACTGCCACATCAGCCTAACGGCTAGTTTTTCCTAGGGGCTATATAAACCCCATCTCTTTGGGGATTTTGGCTAAGTTTTTCAAGAAGAAAAATACCAGTTTTCAAAAGTGATTAAAAGAGTTTTAAAAGAGTTTTTAAGTGCTAACAAGATTTATTCTTTGTGTTTTTGGGTTTTGGAAAAATCAAAGAAATTGGAATTTGGGATTTTTGTATTGGCTTTCATTCTTTATCTTTTACAAGAAATTTCCCAAGTGTTTTTCTTTGAGTTCTTGTTTTCCAAAACACATTGTTTCCACACTTGAGCCATATCTTCTATCCTAAACTATTAGGATCTTGTTTTGTGGAAAAAGAGAAAAAGAAAGTGTTTGAGGTTGTTGTTGTAAACCTCTTGTGTTGTAACCCTCCTTTTATTTGTGAATCCCTCTTCGGTAGAGGTGATCGGAGTGGTATTGGTTTGGATCCCTCAAGTGTGAGGTGATTGGGATTGTGTTTGTAAGCCTCTTAGGTAGAGGTGTGGTTGTTGGTTGACACCTCTAGTGTGAGGTGTTGTGGTTTGTATTGAGAGAGGAGTTTGGTACTCCTTGGGTTGTAAGAAATCCTCTTCGGTAGAGGTTCCCTCGGTGGGAGTTGAGATAGTGGAAATCCTACACGGTGGTGTAGGCGGGGATGTAGAGTTGGGTACTCGAACCTCGAAACAAATCTTTGTGTTAGCGTTTGATCCATTGTCTCTCTAACCCTTACTCTCTTTACTTTGTGCAAGCATCATTCATTCATTGCATACATACCTTATACATTGCTTGTGTTGTGCATATTTCATATTGCCTTGCATTTATTCATATTGCTATTCATTCTTATATGCTTGGCTTGATTGTGTGTATTTTATATTGCTTGGATTGCTTGTGTGTGTGTGCCTAACTTATACTCATCCAACAAGAGCTTCACATAGCACCTCAACCCATTTCAAGGGGAATCAAGGGGAGTTAGTCCAGAGCCTCGCAAGGGGAATTCGGCTACACTTGTTGTATTGTATTAGTTTGTGCATAATTTGCATTAGCTTCCGCATTTAGCGCACTTAGTTTGCATTTAGTTTATTAGATTAGCACTTACACCTATTCACCCCCCCTCTAGGTGTTTTTCAATTGGTATCAGAGCTAGTGCTCCTGATACTTAGGCTTAACATCCTAGGAGTGATCCATTTGCTTGCTAATCTCATTTGCATTTGTTTGCACATTCATAGTTTACCATGGACTTCATGACCCCTCCTAGCTTTGACCCTTCCAATATTGATGTTTGGAAGTATAGGATGTCCATGTACCTAAAGACCCTAGGTTTGCATGTTTTCCTTGCGGCCACCAAGAGATGTTATCTTGGTGATTGCAATCATATAGGGGCCAATGCACAAGCCCTAGAGGCCATTAGAAGCACTTTATCTAAAGATTATCTTTTATGTGTTTCTAACTTTGATTCCGCTTTTGTAGTGTGGAACAAATTGACTACCACCAACACCTCCAAGCTTCAAGTCCAAATCCAAGAAGAGGAATCTAGTGGAGAATCTAACTCTATATGCTACATGGTCCAAGGGAATGACTCCCTTGAGGTACACTCGGAAACTCCATTAGATAGTGATGATGATGCTAGTTCTTCAAGAAATGATATTATTGATCCACATGCTTTGAATGAAGAACTTTCAATTGTTTGTGAGAAATTAATTGAGAAGTATAAGATTTTGAAAAAGAAAAGTCTAGGAATAGAAAAAGAAAATAAGTGTTTGAATTCTAGACTTAATATTGCTTTGCAAGAGAAAGAGGAGATCTCTAATGATAGGGATTCATTAAGATCTCAACTTAATCTTGTATTAAAAGAAAATGAATTTTTGAAAAATAAAAATGATTGTGAAAACCTTTTAAAGAAGAATGAAAACTTGTCTTCTAAAATTGATTTTGTTTTAAAAGAGAATGTTGCTTTGAAAAACAAAATTATTTCTATTTCAAATGACTTGAATGCTTGTTTAGAGAAAAATAATGTTTTACATAATAAGATTGATTCTCATGTTTGCCATGCTAGGGTAGTTTCACCTAAATCACCCATTGCATGTTCCACTTCTTCTATGCTTGAGAATGATATAAATTTGTTAAAGAAGAAAATGGATTGTTTGGGCTCCACTATGAGCCAATGTGCCATGAACCACTCACGGTTGGAAACCTTGGTTCGAAAGAAACAAGTTCCAACTTCTATGCATGCACACCCTCCACGGCATACACATGCTCCACACGGACACACTCCTCACATGTATGCTCATGTGTACACATGTACACATTGTGGTCGCAATGGCCACCTTGCTAAATTTTGTTATGATAGATTAAATGTTTCAAATTTAGCAAAGAAATTTGTTTGGGTTAGAGAAGGGACTAACCCCCATGGACCCAATAAGATGTGGGTACCAAAGACCACCCCTCCTATTGTTTATGATGTAGGTGTGGGCTCTCACATGACGTGAGAGTGATGACACCTTGGAGTGGATGCGTTCCGGACTTAAAGGAAATCTATTGGATGCATCACTTTCAAGGGAAGATTTGGTGGAGATGACCACCATGTTTTGGAGACAAGGAGAGTTGCTTCTTCGGTTTTGGTAACAATCCTTTACTCCCATTTATTGTTTACATGCTTTCCATGTTTTAATGTTTATAGCATGTTTTTGATGTCTATGGATTAGTATGTTCATTCCATGTTTATTAAATCCTTGACATACATGTATAGTATTTGAGACACATATGCTTATATGAACCCATATTTAGTGTTCTCACCTTTTGTTTAGCTATAATATACATCATGAATCTAATACATGTGAATTTACATAATAATCATGTTTTAATTTTATCATGATGACTTTTATGTTTGTTTTGATGCTTCATGTTTTGAATATATGTTTAGATGTTAGTTTTCATTAAGACTAGTTATATACTTGTACATATAGTGGGCCACAAATAAATCTATATATGTTTGAATTGAATGCTTATTTGAACCCATTAGATGTGCTACTATAGTCTAGTTTTGATGATTCATACATTTCAAACTTGTATTCCATTTTTGGATTTGTTTTATGAGTTTTCATTTCATGTATATGTGTATTTTGCCAAACTTGAAGATATACATGTATACCCCTTGAGTCATTTGCCTTTCATGCAAATATCTATTATGGACTCAAAGTGTGTTTAAGGGATATGTATGTATACTTCTTGTGTTGACAAATCATACATATACCTTGAAAAGAATTGGTATCAAATTGTTTTAATGAAAAGCTAAATTTTCATACTCTTCATGTTTTTTCATGTTTCATGTATTTATGTTTAACTTCATGTATATGTCCATCTAGTTCAAACTAATCTTATACATATACATCTTTTTGAGCCACGTGCCTTCATGAATATTCATTTAGTGGACTCGTTGAGTTTTGGATATGTATGTATATTTTAGCTTGTATTAGACATACATATGCCTTGAAGATTAAATAAGGAGTGTTATATGATTTTTCATGTTTTTGATAGAATTATGTTTTAAGGAATAATTGAGCTTAATGAAATATTTTTCATGATTATGATCTTCACATATTATTTGTACACTCATATCTATTGCTCATGTTTTGTTTCTCATGAGTTATGCTTTATTGGTTAGAGTGATGATTATCATGTGAATTTCAATTTTGTTTTATTCCTTGCTTAAAGGATTTCGTGCTAGTTAACAAGTTTTCCATTTAACTAGTTGCGGTGTTCTTCATTTTGGTAGTGATTTTCAAACAAAACTACATTTTCAAATCTATCTTTGAAAACCCCTACCTTCCAAGGGCGGTAGGATGGGAGATCATGTTCATGTATGCCCAAAATTGAAAATCTTTAAAACTTGAATTATGATTGGGTGGTAGATAATATGATGTATACACTTGAACTTATTGTTATGTCAATTGGTATCATTGAACTCTTTCAATTGGTATCATTTTGATCTTCTTGTATACTCATATATGTTTTGTATGTATGTATGCTTTAAATTCCAAGTATATCAATTTCTATTGGTATCTATCTTTCATACATATATATGTTTGTGTTTATGCTAGTGCTTGAGTTTCAATTTTGTTTAAAATTGATTACTTTTAAATTGTTATCAATACTATGCATGACTTTAGTTTGTATTTCATAAAGGGGGAGAAAATGAGTATTTCATATTTTGTCTTTCAATTGGTATCAATTTGATTCATGTTGTATATACTCATATTTTGTTCTTTCATGTATGTATGCATCTACTTCAATTGATATTATCTTTTCATACATATATGTGATCTTTTGTGCTTGATTTACACACGTATATTATATACTATATGCTTGCTTATCAAGATTTTGGTTTTAAAAAAAAAAATATTTGATATGAACTTGTGTTTTGTATTGCCTATATGCAAGGAGAGCTTAACATCTCTCTTACATATAGATTCATGTTGAGTGTATTGTGTATTGAGGAGCTTAACATCTCTTCTTTATATGGTACACGTGTGTAGGGGGAGCTTCACATCTCCTCTTATGCATTACATAATATGTGTTATGTGAATTGGGGCTTGTCATCCCTTCTTCATGTAATGCATATGTGTAGGGAAGCTAACTTAGCGTCTTCCTCTTCATGAATGTATATAGCATATAACATATATTGATTCTTGTTTATTGGTATCAAGATGCTTCATTGACATATTTTTAATTGATATCATGTTTGTAGTCACCCCTTATTGATTTTGTTTTTTGTTTTAGACAAAAAGGGGGAGAACATTGTTTGCATTATTTTGATTGACAGAAAGGGGAGAAAGATTTTTACCCCTCATTTTATCTATGGTTTTGATTGTTTACCCTTTGTTGATGATTGACAAAAAGGGGGAGAAAGATTTATGAAGTTTTATATGCATGCTTATGTTTTATATGCATATATTATGTTTTAATCTCAAGAATAGTAAGTTTGATTGATTTATAGAGTTTGCTTTGTAATTGGTATCTAGAGCTTATTTTGTTTTGAATATTCCATTTGATATCTAGAACCATTTATTGTTTATGCATATGCATGTTTCATGTTTAATATTCATTGCATATATTTATTGTTTATCCCTATGCATGAGTTAAGGGGGAGCTTCCTTGAAGCTTATCTTTAATCCATGCATATATAACTCCATGAGTTTTGTCATCATCAAAAGGGGGAGATTGTTGGCCCAATGGCCTTCCAGTCTAGTTTTGATGATGATCAACACTCATGTAGTTATGTTTACTAATATTCTTGTGTTTCTAAGTTTCAGATCATTAACAGGATATTAGTTGGTAATTAGCTTCAACAAGATGATTAGAAGCTATTCATGATGACTCCGGTGCCAAAGCTTAAAGATCATACCTTTGCACTTGGAGATCACGGAGTTAGGACCGAGTCTACTTGAAGATGGAAGATCGACAAGAAGACTTAGGTATCTAGTTTAGAGTTTGTATTTTAGATCCATTTTTAAAGCTTAGTTTAGTTGATATGCTCAAGTGAACACAAAACACTCACGTTTTATGATTTGATATTTGGTTTTTATGAATAGTTGATCAAAACAAGTTTACATGTTTTATATGTATAGTAGATGTATTCTAGTTATACATACATGGTTTAACTTGCTAAACAAACTTATTTTGATATCCCTATTCATGTTTTGGAAAAATCAAGTTTGATAAAAATACAAGTTTTGTTTTTGATAAAATTTGCAAGACACAAAAATAAATTGATATGTTAATATATTGTCTTGAAATTTTTATCACAGGTGTATGTTTTAATATAAAATGATAAAACAAATTTTGTGAATTTTTTAGAAGTGTTAAAAGATTTTTAGAAAATATTTACACTGTTTTTCTGACCCTGCACTGTGCCTGCCAGGCCAGTTCGGTCGACCGGACCGGTCGACCGCACCAAGTGGCCGGTCGACCGGGTCGGTCGACCGATGTGCACAATCGTGCACGCTGGCGACACATGTAGTCGGTCGACCGGACCGGTCGACCGAGTTGAGAGCTCTGCTCCCGGGAATTTTCGGTCGACCGGACCGGTCGACCGCTGCTGCCCAACGGTCACATTTTTGACCGTTGGCGGTCGACCGGGCCGGTCGACCGGCAGTTGGTCAGACTGCCACATCAGCCTAACGGCTAGTTTTTCCTAGGGGCTATATAAACCCCATCTCTTTAGGGATTTTGGCTAAGTTTTTTCAAGAAGAAAAATACCAGTTTTCAAAAGTGATTAAAAGAGTTTTAAAAGAGTTTTTAAGTGCTAACAAGATTTATTCTTTGTGTTTTTGGGTTTTGGAAAAATCAAAGAAATTGGAATTTGAGATTTTTGTATTGGCTTTCATTCTTTATCTTTTACAAGAAATTTCCCAAGTGTTTTTCTTTGAGTTCTTGTTTTCCAAAACACATTGTTTCCACACTTGAGCCATATCTTCTATCCTAAACTATTAGGATCTTGTTTTGTGGAAAAAGAGAAAAAGAAAGTGTTTGAGGTTGTTGTTGTAAACCTCTTGTGTTGTAACCCTCCTTTTATTTGTGAATCCCTCTTCGGTAGAGGTGATCGGAGTGGTATTGGTTTGGATCCCTCAAGTGTGAGGTGATTGGATTGTGTTTGTAAGCCTCTTAGGTAGAGGTGTGGTTGTTGGTTGACACCTCTAGTGTGAGGTGTTGTGGTTTGTATTGAGAGAGGAGTTTGGTACTCCTTGGGTTGTAAGAATCCTCTTCGGTAGAGGTTCCCTCGGTGAGTTGAGATAGTGGAAATCCTACACGGTGGTGTAGGCGGGGATGTAGAGTTGGGTACTCGAACCTCGAAACAAATCTTTGTGTTAGCGTTTGATCCATTGTCTCTCTAACCCTTACTCTCTTTACTTTATGCAAGCATCATTCATTCATTGCATACATACCTTATACATTGCTTGTGTTGTGCATATTTCATATTGCCTTGCATTTATTCATATTGCTATTCATTCTTATATGCTTGGCTTGATTGTGTGTATTTTATATTGCTTGGATTGCTTGTGTGTGTGTGCCTAACTTATACTCATCCAACAAGAGCTTCACATAGCACCTCAACCCATTTCAAGGGGAATCAAGGGGAGTTAGTCCAGAGCCTCGCAAGGGGAATTCGGCTACACTTGTTGTATTGTATTAGTTTGTGCATAATTTGCATTAGCTTCCGCATTTAGCGCACTTAGTTTGCATTTAGTTTATTAGATTAGCACTTACACCTATTCACCCCCCCTCTAGGTGTTTTCAAAATAAACTAGTATCGACAGAGTCTATGATTGTCTGCCCACCACAATAAGCTCTCCAACCAACTTCATTTGGGCATAGTGACACTTCTACTCAGACGTCAGAGAAATAACTGAAGAAATATTCAAGATGATTTTCTCAATTTTCATATTAATAATGGTCACTAGAACCTCGAAATTATGGAATATCTGCATACATATCCCGTTCAACTTCCTTAATCAGCATCAGTATTTACATATCTTTCACAAAAGTAAAATTTCTTGAATAAACTTTCACTGTATAAAGATCAGAAGTTACCTAAAAATCATTGTCCTTCTGTTGTCCCAATGCTGTAAAATCTCTCTTAGCTCCGGGACTCAATTACGGACCCAACGCTTCGAACAGAGCTCGAAGAGAAATCTGAATGGGCGAGAAATGACCTATGGACTGTTGTGTGCTGATTTGCTGAGCAGTTCTGGTAAACGACCGAAACTCGAACCTGAATGTGAAGGTTGTAAGCGCGTAGTACTTATCTCTATGAATCTGCTGCTTCGAAAACGGCTCGATTCGGGCTTGAAACGAGCTCAGAATGGCCTCCGAAAGATCTGAAGTGAATCTGAACTGAGTTGAACAGAGTCAAACGAGTCAGCTCGCTGAGTCAAGCCGAGTTAACTCAAGTGACTCAGCTTAAGTGAACCCGGCCGATTCAATGAGACCGGTCTAGCAGATCAGGTTCGAATCTGGTTGGTTGAGTAAGACCCGACCCAAACCCAATAACTTAATCCTTATCGGATTAAGTATGTTGGGTTTTGACTCGTTTACCCATCAACCCATTAAACCCGTTTTTCTCCCCGATGCATGTTGAGTTCTCACATATGGCAGTGGTGACGAAGGCCAATCTCTCGGGCAACGGCGGCTACAGAAGTTCGGCGAGGGCAGTGGTAGGGCGGCGAACTCCGGAGATCTCAAGGTTGCATCGACGACTGGATCTTGGGCAGAGGGAGATGATGGGGCTTGAGAAGATGGTGAAGGTAAGGGATCTGGGGTGGTAGTGTTGCCAGTGACGAGGAGAGGAAAAGTGGCCAGATCTGCTCTGTCCACGACGAAAAGTGGTCGGATCTGCTCTTTCGGCGTTAGTGAGGGCGCTCAGCCTACGAGGCGGCTTCGGCGATGGCGGTGATGCGGTGGGATGTCGCTGGGGAGGTCGGGAATGGGTTTTGAAGGGGATAATGATGGAGGGTGATGATGATGGTGATGTTGATGGTGAAGATGATGTAGGAGGTATGGAGAGATCTAGAGGTGGTGGCGGGTAAGGGATCTGGGATGGTGGTGTTATCAGTGACGAGGAGGAGAGGAAAAGTGGCCAGATATGCTGTCCACGACGAAAAGTGGTCGGATCTGCTCTTTCGGTGTTAGTGAGGGCGCTCAGCCGACGAGGCAGCTTCGGCGATGGCGGTGACGTGGTGGGATGTCGTTGGGGAGGTCGGGAATGGGTTTTGAAGGGAAGGATGATGATGGAGGGTGATGATGACGGTGATGTTAATGATGTGGAAGGTGGTGTGGAGAGATCTGGAGGTGGTGGCGGGAGAGGCGTGCAGCGGAGAGGCAGGCGACGGGAGATCTGGAGGTGGCGGCGGCGGGGTGTTCCGATGGAGATGATAATGATGGAAGATTTGATGATGGAGGGGAGATGGTAAAAAAAGAAATGGGGGAGATGATGGGAAAGGTGACAAAGATGGTGTTGGTGGCAGCGGATGGTCGCGTTGTGGATGAAGATGGAGAGGATGAAGACGAAGGAGAAGATGAACAGTGTCATTGGAACATTAATTTTTTTTAATTTTTGACTGGATTTTCAGTCGAATTTGAACATCTTTTTTTAGAACAGATCTGGATTTTGTTCTAGATTTAGGATTTCAGATCTAGAACTAAAGTGTGAGAGAGAGTCTAGGATTTGAAAAAGAGATAAAAATTTTCAGAAAATTGAGACCAAAGCTATGATACAAAACTGATATAATATGGGGGGGTTGCAATCAACATCAAATCAAAGAAATTAGAAACTAGAGTTTTGACAAGAAAATAGAAAATAGAAAGTAGGGTTTAAGAAATAGAGATAAGAACCTGATAGATTTTGGGCTTCACACCCCTTGCACCACGAGTTTCATACCTCAATCTCAAGAACTCGAGGCTCATGAAATTTTAATTGAAATTTTAATTCATCATTGTTTACCAAATAAAGATTCAGGGGGCCTATTTATATGCTTTACAAAGTTGCAGTTCTCGGATATAACCAATGTGGTACTAAAATACAATAAAATAAATTCTAAACTCAAAAATAAACAAGACACAAAAGCAACTAGAAACTGCTGTGATGTCCTCATCACACATCTTCCTCGATCTCATCATTGTGATGAATGAGTGATCCAATCTGAGATAATCTTGACCATCAATTTGTACTACATACTATTTTGCTAAAGTTGGATTCCATGTACTCAGTTTTTGTTCTACTAATTCTAAACCTTTTAGATTCTAAAGCCTCTTTCCCTTTCTACTTTAATACTTTCCAAGTCTCATCAACGAATAGTATATCATTAATGAGAGCAAACAAGATGCACGAAGACACTTCGTCATGAATATAACTATTAAGTTCATCCATAATTAATGCGAAAAGATAAGGTTAATGTAGACCTTGCTGTGATTAAGGACGACTGTGTCTCCCCTCCAGTTGTTTTCACCTTAGTTATTGCTCCATCATGCATATCTTTAACCGCATCAATATATACCTATTGTGTCCTTGTCTCTTTTCTTAAATCCACCATGTTACCTCTTTTAGGAACCTACCATAAGATTTTTTTTCAAAATCAATGAAACAAGCATGTACATTTCTTATCTTCTCTTGACATCTCTCCATCGGTTGCCATAGTAAGTAAATAGTTTCACAGTTGACTTAACTGATAAGTCACCTAAATTCAATTCATACATACAAATAAATATGAATATGGAATGAAGCAGGTGCCAAGTTGCTAGATTGTTGATGTTAAACTGATTCCCTGTTAACTAATCTCCCATCAATTGCCAATCTTGATGTCAAAATAGCATGACAAAGTGAACAAAAGAAAAAGCAGTTGCACTACTGGAATATTGCCTCAACACAAATTGATGCAAGAATAGAGCAAGTCACTTTCATGGTCACACAACCAACTTAAAGATGAGAAGTAACAATGGTCAACCCGGAAGTGAGACACAGATGTTCCATCATAAGCGACACCCATATGAAACCATGAAGGATCACATCTGAAAATTTTCCAAGCAATGTTACTTATGCCATCATCAGTAAAGTACATAATTCCAGTGCTTGAAGGCACTACCTTCCAAAACACAAATATTACCATATATCCGTCGTTTTTGTCTCTCTATTCACTCAAAATTCTCCTTCTTTCATATGTAAATCTGCCTATAGCTGGCTAGACTCAGAGAAAAACCCAATCCAGACTCAAAGCCACCATAACATAATGGGCAGGACTAAAATCCATTTCTTTTTTCAGGTTTGGATACAAATCTACTAAAGAATTTCCCAACCTGACTAGGAATCCAAAAACCACCCCATCCCCACCCACAACAAATGCACAAATGCATTTCCAGCTCGGCCACCTATATAAATTGCAATGTCATCAAATATAACTTCACTAACTGATTCTTTAACTTTCTTCTTTGATAAATCACCTCTTTAGTTTCCGACTGCCTAATCTTTGAATATAGCTTCACTAACCGGCCACTCATCTTTCTATCTTTGCTAATTCATATTTTTTAACATTTTCCTACTAACACTGTCTTTATAAGATAACTACCTCTTGGACCTCTTCGTTACATCACCAACGAAGGCATCAGCAATATAAATAACATACTGTTAGCAATATAAATAACATACTGTTAGACAAAAAATGCTAATACTATGGGATAACGCCTTAGTCGTTGTTGCTCTTGTTGGCAAATAACTAACATAATGCCTGACAAAAAGCACCAACCTAAACATTTAAACTAAATAAATAGGAAACTTTCTAGGCATAACTTGCCAATGTATCTCATAAACTTCTTATTAAATTTATAAATGACAGGCAACTCAGATTTAGCCAAAAGTTTGGGGAAAATGATTTGTTGTGTTTTTGCTATTGTGTTGTCGATATAATTAACATATTATTAGACAAAAGCACTAATCTAAAAATTAATCCAAACGAGTAATTACTCCTCATGAAATTTTTAAAGGACAAGCACTTGAATTGCTCGGTCAAATATCAAGTCTTTGGCGTAAGAAAGCATGAAAATATCAGGGGCAAAAGATTTAACAAAGTTCGGTAATAATCATAGTGCAATGTTCCTTCAATTGCAAACATTGCCTCTGTAGTATCATCTAATCTAAGTATGCTTACACAACCTCTCTAGGAAGTTGAAGGTAGTATCAATAAAACCAGTGTTCGCAATCTCGCCGAGTCGGATACAACTCGGCCGAGTCGTATCCGACTCGGCGTGGTCCGAGATGACTCGGATGCCCGAGTCATTGAGCAGATCCGAGTCGAGCCCGGATCGGTTTCGACTCGGATCTGTTGAATGACAAACGTGGCTCATCGCCTATAAAACGAAAAAAAGGGCGAAAAAAACTCCTCTCCTCCAGATTTCCCGTCGCCGACTGAGGGCTCCGTCGTCGCCTTCGCTCCATCGTCGCCGTCCGTCGCCGTCGCTCCGCCGGTACTCCCTTTTTCCCTCTGAGCTCTCTCTCTCCCCCTCAGTCTGTCTATCTTCTCTCTCTCCCACCTCTCTCTCCGTCGATCTCTCCCCTTCTCCGTCTCTCTCCCTCTGTCCCTCTCCCAACTCTCTCCGTCTCTTTCTCTGCCCCTCTCTCTCCCTCGGTCTCTTTATCTTCTCTCTTCCTCCCTCTCCGTCGATCTCTCTCTCTCCCCCTCTGACCTTCTCTCTCCCTCAGTCTCTCTGTCTTCTCTCTCTCTCCCTCTCTCTCCGTCAATCTTTCTCCCCCTCTTCCCCCCTCAGTCTCTCTGTCGATCTCTCCCTCTCCGTCTCTCTCCGTTGATCTCTCTCCTTCTCCGTCTCTCTCTCCTCTGTCCCTTCCCTCTCTCTCCCTCAGTCTCTCTGTCTTCTCTGTCTCTCTCTCCATCAATCTCTCTCTCTCCGTCTCTCCCTCCCTCTGTCCTCTCTCTCCCTATCTCTCCCTCTCTCTTTGTCTTTCTCTCCCCCTATGTTCCTTTCTCCCCCTCAGTCTCTCTCTATTTAATTTAGTTTAATTTAGTTTAAATTAGTTTAGTTTAGTTTAATTTAATTTAGTTTAATTTAATATAATTTGTGATTTTATTTAAGTTAGGTAATTTAATATTTTTATTGCAGTTAGGTAATTAATTTAATTTAGTTTAATTTATTATGAATTAGTATAGTTAATTTAATTTAGTTTAATTTAATATAGTTTTAATTTAGTTAATTTTAGTTTTAATTTAATGTAACAGATAATTTTTTAAATTTCGTATGGCTCCAAAGCAACGCGATATTGGATGGGAACATGGTACTCTTGTTTTGTGTACTAGGTGATATGTTTTGAATATGTTATACATGAATTTTGATGTCTATATTATTTTACGATTTGTTATGATTTTTTCATAACTTTTTTAGCGTTCTATGTAGCGTTTTGCGCATATCGTCCGAGTCCGGTCCGAGTCACCGAGACCAATCCGTCTCGGTGCCGGCGAGTCGGCAGCCGAGCCCGAGACTTTGAACCATGAATAAAACTAACAAAGTTAACAGAGACTACATTTTCAATGTCTTCTAGGAAGCTTAAGAATACTTAATCAATTTTTTTTCCCTTGATATAAAATATGAATAGCGACCAATAAACACGGAAACTGTTAAAGTCAAGTAGAATTTGAATTCTGCTTCCATTTTTGGTATACATATCCACTATATTCCAATAAGCACTATTGATAATGAATAGTAACAAGCTAATTTTACGAAACGCTTTCTCAAATTATCCCAAAAAGAAGCAACTTGTAACTAAACTTGAATGACAACAGCGAAATATAATTATTCAGGCTTTGAACGTGCAAATCACAAAGCATATTCCATGGTCGCATCTGAATCTCAAGCAATGTCATCGCATCATACATGCCAGACATTTCAAACTAAAATTTGCTACTTGACATGATAGATTTATTTTTATTTTATTTTTTTCCAAATAAATGTTCACTTGGATTCCAAAACAGCCAAAATCTGAAACTTTTTATTACACAAAGATCAAAGATTCAAAATTCCTAATATAACACCTCTTTATGCAAGAAGAAATGCCAACAGAACATATAGCAGTATTGATATTTATCTACCTAAAGACAAAATCATAACTACAATGCATTTTGTGCCTACAGAATGCGACAGATACAATTCCATCCAAAACGTTCAGTTTCACTATGAAGTAACAAAAACAAAGTAATTGAACCTTATACAAAAAGCTCATCTTAGTGATGCATATACCTCTTTGTGTCGGATCAGCAACTAGGACAATGTTTCCCAATCCGACTCCGTAAGTTGCTCCCAGTACTCAAGCAGCCGCTGCTTCCTCATCTTCCTTTTCCCCCTCTTTATTCAAGCCGACAACCTTCTCCAGCTCCAACCACCCCCCAACAAAATCCTCCGAAAACTTCTTCCTCAACCCCGTCACCACCCTCTTCGCCGCCCGCACCTTCTTCCCCTGCACCAGTCCATCCACCAGCATCCTCACGGCCCCTAGATCCGGCACCTTCTTCTGCTTCAACGCGTCATTAAACACCTCAAGGGCCCCATCCAAATCCCCTTCTTGCACAATGCCATTATATAACCTTGTACGTCGTATAATTCGGCTCGCACCCCTTCTCCCTCAACCCCTCATACACCTTCTTCGCCTCCGCAAACTTCCCATAACCACAATAACAAACAATCAGTAATTGTAAGTGATTGTGTCCGGCTTCAGCCCGACCTCCTCCATCTCCTCCATGACCTTCAGCACCCCCTCAGGCTTCCCGCCGCTCAGCGCCTTGTGCATCACCCTCACATTGTAAGCCGGCACATCGAGGGGGACCCCTTTCGATTTCATCTCCTTCCACACCTTCTCCGCCTCCTGGGGCTTCTTCTCCTTGTAAAGCGAATCGAGAATCGTGGTGTAGGCGACGTGGTGATCTCGATGTTCTTGTCCCGCATCTCTTTGAGGATCTTGAAGCAATGCGCGGCCTTTCGGGACTTGCAGTGGGACTTGATGAGGATGCCGTACGAGATCTTGTCGGGGGCGACGGAGTGCTTCTTGAAGAGATCGTCGAAGAGGTCGGGGACGGAGCGGAAGAGCTTGGGGTGGTGGTTGCAGGCGGAGAGGAGGGCGTTGAGGGAGGCCGGCGTCGGGCTGGGGATCTGGGAGAGGGTGGCGACGGCGTGGTCGAGCATTCCGGCGGCGGCATAGGAGGTGATCACCGGCGAGAGATGGGGCTCGGTGAGGGGGTGAGGGGGCTGCTTCAAGGGCTCGAGGAGGGACTCGATCTGGGCGAAGTTTTGGGAGCGGGCGAGGCGGCGGATGGTGGGGTCGAAGGCGTGGGAGCCACCGGAGAGGGAGGTGGAGGTGGAGGTGGAGGTGGAGGTAGAGAGGAGACGGAGGAGGCGGCGGGAGGCGGAGAAAAGGGCCATCTTTGTTGGGGGATTTGGTGAGGTGAGTTTGAGCATCGGAGTTGTTATCGGGTTAAAGGATTTTAGGGGGAAGTGGGGGAAATGGGCGCCAATGGGCTGTTTTGTAACTTGGGCTTAGCTGTGGCCTTTTTTGTCTTCTTCATGTCCAAATTTCAAACGTGGCTGGGCCCAAATTCAATTTCAGAGGAATTTGAATCCTATCTCGATTCGGATTAATAATCCGAGCAGCAGTAGTATTTCGATTGCGATTGGTATTAAGGACATTGTTGTTATCATCTCTATATAAATTAAAATTTCTGCAATCTCGCAGCCAACACAACCTCAATCTCTCTCCTGCAGGTTCAGTTACAGTTGAAATACAATGAGTTTAATAGACATGGAATTGTCTTTGAGCTCTCTTCTACTTCTAGTTAACAAGAAGAGGAAGAGAGTAGTATCAACAAGAAAGAAGATGATGAACCTTGTTCGAGCAGTGGAGGGAGAAACCACCGACGCTGCCCTCGCCCGGCTCGCAGATTCGTTGCTGGATCCCTGCTGCAGCCGCGACCTCGCGGCCATCCGGCCTCTCGTGCCCAGGATACTCGCTGTCGTTGCCCCCTGCCGTTGATGGACGACGACGACGACAACGATATTAATCCCACCA
The DNA here is from genome assembly GCA_038442645.1 of Agave tequilana. NCBI lineage: Eukaryota > Viridiplantae > Streptophyta > Magnoliopsida > Asparagales > Asparagaceae > Agave > Agave tequilana. Next base: position 75,887 of record JAVJIF010031906.1, on the reverse strand, counting down.
GCGGTAGTCTCTTTCTCACCAAAGCAAAACAAGTGGTCGTCAACCTCGCCCAAGCGGCTGGTCTCCAGGCTGTCGCCTTCGCACTCGACCCCATGTAAGCCTCACTGCAATCGAAGTACTGGACGAGATTGTTCGCACAGTACTCGTGACTGAACAAGAAGTCCCTCAGCATCTCAAGCATTTGATGAGTGATGTGCTCAAGACGGGACTCGCAGACAAGAACAGCGTCAGGGTTCGAAGAGAAGCCGCGCTATGTTGGAATTGAAGAATATGAATGCGAATCTTTGAGTTGAATTATGGCGAGATCCGTTAATCGAATCAATTGGATGATGGTTGGTGTGTGTTCTCCTTCCATTGGGGATGAACGTGGTATATCACATGTTCAATTCCGACTTCGAATGTGAGATATTCAAGTCTAAAGATTGCCTAATTCAAAGCCTAAATAGGACTAAACTGTTGGAATGCCAACAGTTACGACTGTTGGACTGCCAACAGTTGTGACTGTTGGGTGCGTCAGTTTGGCAGCCAACAGTTGTGACTGTTGGGTCGAAAGGTTGCAACCTTTCGTTGGGTTCAGACCCGTTGGCCCCTCCTAGAGCGCTATAAATAGTGCTCCGGATTCTCAATTGGAAACACACCAACAACAACACCAATCTTCTCTTCTCTCTCTGAATTCTGAATTGCAAATTAAGTTTTGCATTCTGAATTGCAAAGTAGAGTTCTGAAGTGAAGCGACTTCCAAAAGGGAGTTCTGGAGTGACTTCCAAACGGGAAGTGGGAAATCCGTAACTCGGTTTCCGAAGCGACTTCCAACGGAGATTCTACAAAATTGTTCTGAAAGAGGAATCAGAAAATTCAACATATTCTTTTATAAGAATTGTTGTCTGAATCTGGTACTTCTGAAGAAAGATATTCTTCTACCTTCCATCGTCCTCAACAGTGGGTGCTCCTCCAGAAGAGTAAGACAAATATTCATTTGAAATTTGTCATTATACCGCTGTTTTGCTAATCCTGTGTAGGTACTGGTTGACTACGATTCGACCGTACGGTGATTTGGTAGTGCTATCCAAATACCGTGAAGAAGTGTTGTATCTTGGGAGACCAGCGTCCATTATCCGTTAGCACCGGTGCGGGGGACGTAATTGTCTTAAGGAGATTCGCTCTAAGCGTACCTCACTTCAAATACTGTATAAGTGGATTAAGTCCTTTATACAGGGGATATACTTTACAGTATATCGAGATTGACTTAGATTCAGTCTAAGTGATACTGTATAAGTGGATTAAGTCCTTTATACAGGGGATATACTTTACAGTATATCGAGACTGACTTGGATTCAGTCTAATTGGTGCTTAAACCAAGGAAGGAAATTGAAAGGTGGTTCTTAAATTAAGGAACGTTCTATTGAACGGAAAACCTCCCACCTGATATTTGCCGACCTGGCCAATTAGATTGTTGATATCTCAGTGATCTTGATTAGTTGTCAGATTGATTCTTGTTAAGCAGAATATCCAACAATCTTAAGACAATTATTATTGAAGTTACTAACTTCAGTTCTGCTTGAACTTGCAGAAGATGTCTGAGACAAATCAAGATAGCTCAAGCAAGGCAACAAACATGCCGCTCCAAAGTTTGATGCCTCCTCCACTTCCTAACCCGAAGCCGGAGAAGCCAGGAAAGTTTGATGGCACAGAATTCAAGAGGTGGCAACAGAAGATGTACTTCTACTTGACCACTCTTCATCTGGCCAGATTCCTGGAAGAAGATCCACCAGAGCCTGCAACTGATGCATGGACTCAATGTGACTTCCTTTGCCGAAATTATGTTCTTAATGGACTGGATGACTCTCTTTATAATGTCTACAGTCCAATCACTACGGCAAAGAAGTTATGGGCCAGTCTTGACAAGAAATACAAGACTGAGGATGCTGGTACCAAGAAATTCGTCGTAGGACGATTTCTGGATTACAAAATGGTGGATACCAAGACTGTCATCAGTCAGGTGCAAGAGTTCCAACTTATCTTGCACGAGATAGAAGCCGAAGGTATGATCCTACCTGAAAATTTTCAGGTTGCTACTATCGTGGAGAAACTCCCACCTGCGTGGAGAGATTTCAAGAACTACCTTAAGCACAAGCGAAAGGAGTTAAAGTTGGAAGATCTCATTGTGAGGCTTCGAACCGAGGAGGACAACAGAAAGTCCGAGAAAAGGAGCAGTAAGAACTCCTACGAAGCAAAAGCCAATGTGATCGAGGACTCAAAGGGGAAAGCGTCTACTTCCAAAGGCTTAAAGCGGAAGAAGACTTCCCAGGGGTACAAGGGCAAGGTCCAAGAAGGCAAGAACATGCGCTTCAAGGGAACCTGCTACATCTGCAACAAAGAAGGGCATAAGGCGAATGAATGTCACAGCCTTCTCAAAAGAATAAGAAAAGCCACCCACAGGCAAACTTGACAGACCATGAGTCTCCAAGCCTTTCAGCTGTGGTGTCAGAAGTAAATCTGACAACCAACAATAAGGATTGGTGGGTAGACACTGGGGCTACTCGGCACATCTGCTCTGAGAAATTGTTATTCTCAGAATATCAAATACTAGAGCAAGATGAGCAACTATTCATGGGGAATTCAACCGTCTCAAAGGTTGAAGGAAAGGGCAAGGTCATCCTGAAGTGGACATCGGGGAAAGAGCTTACTCTTAATGATGTGCTTCATGTTCCAGACATCCGCAAGAATTTGATCTCCGGATCAATACTTAGTAAGAAAGGATTTAGAATGGTTTTTGAATCTGATAAATTTGTACTTTCTAAGGGAGGGATGTATGTGGGAAATGGTTATCTTGTTGATGGACTTTTTAAAGCCAATGTTGCAGTGGTAGATAAAAAGTCTATGTATTTGTACCCGAAGCTTATAAATAAAGAAAATTCTTCTGTTTATTTGCTTGAGTCTCCTATTTTGTGGCATGCTAGATTAGGGCATGTAAATTACAAGCCTTTGAAGAACTTGTCTAATCTGGGATATATTCCTAAACTCAACTTGGAAGAAATTCGCAAGTGTGAGATTTGTGTTGAGGCCAAGTTGGCTAAAAATTCATTTCACTCAATAGATCGAAATACAGAACCTTTAGGGTTAATTCATAGCGATCTATGTGACTTGAAGTTTATGCCAACTAGAGGCGGTAAAAAGTATTTTATTACTTTTATTGATGACTGTACAAGATACTGTTACGTGTATCTTTTAAACAGTAAGGATGAGGCAATAAATATGTTTACAACATATAAAGCCGAAGTTGAGAATCAACTCAACAAGAAAATCAAGATTCTAAAATCCGATAGAGGCGGAGAATATGAATCAAATGATTTTAGTGAGTTATGTGCTAGTTTTGGTATAATACATCAAACAACAGCACCATATACTCCTCAGCAAAATGGAATTGCTGAACGGAAGAACAGAACTTTGAAGGAGATGGTTAATTCCATGCTCGTAAGTTCTGGAGCTCCGCAGAACTTGTGGGGGGAAGCTCTATTAACTGCAAATTATATTCTAAATAGAGTACCCCACAAGAAACTTGGTCTTATACCATTCGAGTTATGGCATGGAAGGACACCTTCCTACCATTCCCTCAAAATGTGGGGGTGCCTTGCAAAAGTGCTAGCTCCATTACCTAAAAAGACTAAGTTGGGAGCAAAAACTATGGACTGCGTATTCATAGGCTATGCCTTGAATAGTAGTGCCTACAGATTTCTGGTTCATAAATCAGAAATACCAGATATTCATGTAAACATGATTATCGAATCTCGAGATGCTGTGTTCTTTGAAGACATCTTTCCGTACAAACGGGAAGCAGATAAGACTTCTGGGAAAAGAACACATGAGATGGCGTTCAGGGACGAAAGCCCCGAGGAACCAATTGTTAATGCGGAAACTGAACCAAGAAGAAGTCAAAGATCTAGAATCTCAAAATCTTTTGGTCCAGATTTCATAGCATATGCTATTGAGAGCGAGCCTCAAACATTTAAAGAGGCTATGTCAACCCCAGAAGCACAAATGTGGAAAGAAGCTATAAATAGCGAAATAGAATCCATACTAAGTAATCATACTTGGGAATTGGTAAACTTGCCTCCTGGAAGTAAACCAATTGGGTGTAAGTGGATTTTCAAACGAAAATTAAAACCCGATGGATCTATCGATAAATACAAGGCTAGATTAGTAGCCAAGGGTTATAGGCAAAAAGAAGGACTTGACTACTTCGATACTTATTCACCAGTAACAAGAATAACGTCCATTCGGATGTTGATTGCGATTGCAGTATTGCACAACTTAGATATCCATCAAATGGATGTCAAGACTGCATTCTTAAATGGTGAATTAAGTGAAGAGATATATATGGAGCAACCTGAAGGATTTAAAGTCAAGGGCCAAGAACACAAGGTGTGTAAATTGGTAAAATCCTTATACGGTTTAAAACAGGCTCCAAAACAATGGCATGAGAAATTTGATAGTGTCATGATCAAAGATGGATTCACTATCAATGAATGCGATAAGTGTGTTTACACGAAAACAGTTGGAGATGCATGTATCATTGTTTGTCTTTATGTAGACGACATGTTGATACTTGGGACTAATATTGAGATTATTAAGTCCACTAAAAGAATGTTATCCAACAGTTTTGATATGAAGGATCTGGGGGTTGCTGATGTAATTTTAGGAATTAAAATTACTAGAACACCAGATGGAATCAGTCTATCCCAATCTCACTACGTGGAAAAGATAATAGAAAGATTCAAGGATCATGGGATAAAAGAGAATACAAATCCTTTTCTCCCACACGTCCACCTTCATAAGAATACAGGAATTGGAATACGCCAGTTGGAGTATTCTCAGATTATCGGAAGTCTAATGTATTTAATGAATTGCACTAGACCCGATATTGCTTACGCTGTAAGCAAGTTAAGTAGATACACTAGCAATCCTAGTGATCTACACTGGACCGCTCTACTACGAGTATTGGGTTACGTATCACATACCAAGGAATATGCCTTGAGATATGGACAGTATCCTCCTGTACTGGAAGGATACAGTGATGCTAATTGGATTGCAGATTCTGAGGAATCAAAATCAACTAGCGGATACGTATTTACTCTAGCAGGAGCAGCGGTATCATGGAAATCTTCTAAGCAAACATGTATTGCCCGTTCCACTATGGAATCGGAATTCATAGCCTTAGATAAGGCTGGAGAAGAAGCAGAATGGCTTCGACAATTCTTAGAAGATATACCGTTATGGCAAAAGCCAGTGCCCGCTATATGTATACACTGCGACAATCAAGCAGCTATATCTAGGGCACAAAATGTTTTATACAACGGTAAGTCTAGACATATTCGTCGTAGACATAATACCGTGAAGCAGTTGCTCTCAAATGGAATTATCTCTATTGACTTTGTATCGTCAAAGGATAATTTAGCGGATCCGCTTACTAAAGGTTTAAGTGGAGAGCGTATAAACTGCGCATCGAGGGGAATGGGTCTAAAAGCCTAACCTTACCGAGTCAGCTTAATGGAAACCTCACTTAGCGACTGGAGATCCCACGGACTAAGTTCAAGAGGAAAAACTAGTTATGATTGACTCAGCAAGTAAGCACTTGGGAGCTTGACTCCAATCCATTCCTAAGGTGCACATAAGTGCTTTTCTACAAGTGGATTAAGGATAAGCTTAAATGCTTTTAATGATGCCTATATCTTGTTACTAAACAAGTGGAGTAGAGTAGACTACTCTTAATAGGTCCATCACCTATGTGAGTATAGAGTTGGGTCGGCTCTTTGGGAATTTCTATGGAGGCTGTTATTCCCTAAAGATACTCTCTGAAACCAAGAATGTCCAAGGCCAAAACGGACACAACCGAGAACCAAAGTTGATTTGGAAAGTTACTGTGTGAAGCTTGTTGACTTGGCTTACACTAACGGCTAACAGTTCAAGACCTAGTTCACTGATTAGCCAGTAAGTCCGATAAAGCTTTCGGTATGGAAGGTTCAAGACCTAATTCACCTATCCTTATGCAGTTTCTTTTCTCAAGTACCTTTCACAATAGAGTCAGTCTCTTTGTGTGTCATTTCCTTGAATTCTCCATTCATTGTGGGGGATTGTTGGAATTGAAGAATATGAATGCGAATCTTTGAGTTGAATTATGGCGAGATCCGTTGATCGAATCAATTGGATGATGGTTGGAGTGTGTTCTCCTTCCATTGGGGATGAACGTGGTATATCACATGTTCAATTCCGACTTCGAATGTGAGATATTCAAGTCTAAAGATTGCCTAATTCAAAGTCTAAATGGGACTAAACTGTTGGAATGCCAACAGTTACGACTGTTGGACTGCCAACAGTTGTGACTGTTGGGTGCGTCAGTTGGGCAGCCAACAGTTGTGACTGTTGGGTCGAAAGGTTGCAACCTTTCGTTGGGTTCAGACCCGTTGGCCCCTCCTAGAGCGCTATAAATAGTGCTCCGGATTCTCAATTGGAAACACACCAACAACAACACCAATCTTCTCTTCTCTCTCTGAATTCTGAATTGCAAATTAAGTTTTGCATTCTGAATTGCAAAGTAGAGTTCTGAAGTGAAGTGACTTCCAAAAGGGAGTTCTGGAGTGACTTCCAAACGGGAAGTGGGAAATCCGTAACTCGGTTTCCGAAGCGACTTCCAACGGAGATTCTGCAAAATTGTTCTGAAAGAGGAATCAGAAAATTCAACATATTCTTTTATAAGAATTGTTGTCTGAATCTGGTACTTCTGAAGAAAGATATTCTTCTACCTTCCATCGTCCTCAACAGTGGGTGCTCCTCCAGAAGAGTAAGACAAATATTCATTTGAAATTTGTCATTATACCGCTGCTTTGCTAATCCTGTGTAGGTACTGGTTGACTACGGTTCGACCGTACGGTGATTTGGTAGTGCTATCCAAATACCGTGAAGAAGTGTTGTATCTTGGGAGACCAGCGTCCATTATCCCGTTAGCACCGGTGCGGGGGACGTAATTGTCTTAAGGAGATTCGCTCTAAGCGTACCTCACTTCAAATACTGTATAAGTGGATTAAGTCCTTTATACAGGGGATATACTTTACAGTATATCGAGATTGACTTAGATTCAGTCTAAGTGATACTGTATAAGTGGATTAAGTCCTTTATACAGGGGATATACTTTACAGTATATCGAGACTGACTTGGATTCAGTCTAATTGGTGCTTAAACCAAGGAAGGAAATTGAAAGGTGGTTCTTAAATTAAGGAACGTTCTATTGAACGGAAAACCTCCCACCTGATATTTGCCGACCTGGCCAATTAGATTGTTGATATCTCAGTGATCTTGATTAGTTGTCAGATTGATTCTTGTTAAGCAGAATATCCAACACGCTATATATTGCGTCTCTCGCCAGGGTCTGCGCTGGGCCGCAACAAGTTGAGATATTCCGTACATTGGAGCTCTCAGAGGCCGACTTCTTGAAATCCATGTGCTCGACCATCGGCCTGCGCATAGATCAGGATGACGATGTTGGGAGTAATTACTTTGGGAGGGAGGTGCTGCTCGATGTATATCAACTGCTGCTCGAGTCGGACGCTGGAGAGATCAAAGCGCTGGGTAGAGGAACAACGAGGGCTGTGCTGGAGATTTTGGTTCGGTGCACGAGGCTGCAAGGGGAGGAGGCCGACGCCGCAATGTGTCTGGTTGTCTCAGAGTTCGGTTTAATGATAAAATTGGAAGAGAAAGTAGGGGAAGATGCAGTCCTTGAGATCATAGACCACGCCTAATTGATCAGTTGAGCTGCAGAGATGCATACATGCATGAGGGCTTCATGTCATTTTTCATTTTATTAGTTTGCCTTGTGGTATTTGTTAACTAATTGCTATTGCGTTTATGTAATGAAGAATTTTAATTGATTCATATTTTTTTGGCCATTTCTTTTTCCCCATTATTTCTCTCTGTATGATGTTAACTAGCAGTGCATCATCTCGGGTGCCATCATTAATCAAGCTAATTTTGGCATTGTGCCCAAACGTCACTGATTTTTAGTTCTACTGCGAAGCTACATGCTGCAAAATTCAGAAAAATTAGCTGAATAGACTAGAAAAACATAGTTCAAATGTGAATTCAAGATTCATATTGCTTGTTTCATGTGAAGAGAAGAAAGAGGAAGAAGAGAGCCTCTCCTCTTGCTCTCTTCGCATGAAACAAATAGGTCCATAACTTTAATATGATCTACGTAATAAAATAATAATAACTAAAAAGGATTAGCTGGCGGAGTCACAAACTGTAGCATTAGAAAAACATAAACTTTGTGATTTTTTTTTTTTTATATACAAGTGGGATTTCAACCTCATACCTCTTAAAATTTTGCCACTATCTAGATGATTTAAAAATTCGAATATTACCCTTTCTCATGCATTTCAAGTGAACTCAATAATAATGTTTGTTCTAAACATAATTCACGAAACTTACAATATCAAATTAAAAGATATTTATAATAATGAAACTTATATAATATATTCAATAATATTGAATGCATTTATTAAGTTAAATTGCTTTCTTTCCATGTTAAATAATTGGGAAAATTGTCTTTAGGCCTATGGGATGAAACTGTCATGTGACAAAATCAGTCACTTTGAAATCATGTGGTCAAGTTCTTTAACTAATTTTTCAAGTGAAAAAATTCTTGTCTCCACACAAAAAAAAATTTTCTTATTGCCCACATTGTCCTTGATTAGATGCCCTTTTGAGCGGGCCTACGTAACATGCATTTAATGCTTGCTCACGCGCTAGTCGCGTGAGCCAGTTTGGAGGCTTTTTTGGTCCATTCTTTTGTAATTTCTGTCTACCTTAAGACATAATTTTTTTTTTCTTTTTCTTCTTTTTTTTTCTTTTTCTTATTCTATTACTTCTTTTACATGAAAATGGACCTATAATTGAAATATGGAAAAACTCTCAAATATAAGTGCAATTTAGGCATTGAAAATTTGCAAGAACAAGGTGGATCTTGCAATTTGTTTATGAATCCAACATGTTATTGCTTTCTAGTAAAAGAATATAATTGCTTACTATTTTTTTCTCTGCTAATATAAATCGTTGTATACTTATAGGACAAGTTTGGTAGAAAGAGAGCGCTTCATTCAACATTGTGGCCAAGACAACAGGCAAAAAATATTACATGTTAAATCCCCATCAAATCATATCTAATCACACAAATTCCATTTGAGAACAGAATACAATTCAAGCATAACATTTTAGAGGAAAAACGTCGTATAACATTTAGATTTAACATCTAAAAACAACAGTTACAAACAGCATCACAACTGTTCGTTTTCCCAACATATCTATCAGTGACAAGAAAAGGAAAAGTGCTATACTTGTGCTCAAATCTCGAAGAGAAATTTTGACACCACTAATGGTATCAGACTCCATTGATGCACACAAGCTTAACTCTGTCCGAAATGAAATTACATAACCCCGGAGACTACACACTGCAGGGTCATTCAAAATATCTCTTGCCAATATCTGCTGGTGACAGGATGTACTTGCACACAACCTGGATTGGGATCACTGGGTTGGGATATTGCCATCTGAGAGCTCTTAAGTTCCATAATAGGGTATGATTCTGATGGAGTGGTCCGATCTAGTCTGTTGCAGTAATTGAAGGATTATACAGTATCAAATAAAATATTTGATAATAAATTAGAACATGTAACAGAATTTTTCTCAAGAAATCGATTACAAATTGACATCAGCTTACCCCTGCTCCTGCCTGCAAATGTTACTTCCTGCTTTTCCTGCCACCTGCAAAGCACAGATGTTACAGTGTTAAGCGATGATTTTGATCGGCAGAATTGTGAATCAAGGTCAATGCAAATATTTCTTACATTTGTGTGCTCTTAGTCGTCTGGATACTCATATATGGAAACTAGCCCCCCCTCCCAACCTTTGTTAGCACCATGAAGTTTGTGAAGGTTAAGGCCACTGCAATACCTTTTTTGACGAGCTTCTCTAGACTGAACATCATTTGCTTCTCAGTGACGCGAAGCTGGAGTTACATTTAGTTGAAGCTCAGTGTGGGGACCAAAATTTACTTGAGGCCCAAAGGACTTGACCAGTTCTCTGAGGTTGAATTAGAAAAGAGATTACAAATAAATGTGATATTGAGTCGCACAGGGAGATCCCGATTCAGGAGTGGTGAAATTTTGAGAAAGGGATATATATATATATATATATATATATATATATATATATATATATATATATATATATATATATCACTTATAAAAAGTAATATTAAAGCGCTAGCTTAAGTAGGACAGTCTCAGTTCAAAATTCACTGGTCCCCATCAAATATAACCCCAATAGAAAATTGAGGGAGACATTAAATTAAAATAGGGATGGGTCCCTTCATCTAATTATAACACTACCCTCACTGAAATAAAATCCTAAAAAATACTCCAAATGGAAAAGCAAAAACAAAATCTTGAACAACCAAACTTGTTACCGCAAAGTACTAGCTGCTGAAATTCATTAAGAAAAATGTTGACAAATGCTCGAACCAAAATGGGGATCGTTATAAATATATTTATTAAACTCTCAAACCACTAAACAAGCAATTAAAACAAAATACTAAGTGCAGAAATTCATTAAGAATATTGATATATGCTTGAATCAGGATGTGGCCAAGTGGCTCGTTATATCTTAAACCTAGTTATGGGAGTCATTCAGGCGTCTAGGATACAAATTATGATCCATTTCAATCTCCATAATATGTGCATTTGCATGTTCTTTGACTATGTTTCATATGTATCATGATTTGTTAATATAAAATTCATAAGTCACAAGCTTATCACATTAAATAACATGTCTTTTGGCACCTGTAAATGCACGTATGGCTAAAATGAAAAATGACAGTTTATAGTCGACATATGAAAATAAACACTGAACAGAAATTAATGTTTGAAAAACTAAAATTCAATTCATATTTGGATGTATATGAAAAAATGCAACTGAGATAAACCTATTTAAGAAACAACAACTCTATTCTCTGTGTTATTACACAGTAGTAATGATTCTTAAATTATATTTCTTAGCGTACTTTGGCATTTTTGTGAAACTATTTTTTTGGAGATATTTGCATGCATTTATTCTATTTGAAACAATAATTAAGAAGATAATGGCCACTGAGGTCTACCATAGTGGTAAGGGGTGCGACGTTGTTACCAGAGGTCAAAGATTCAACACCAAACAGAACCTCGTTTTAAAAGAAATAATATGAATAATCATGCAGGCAAAAATTGCATTCAAGTGCATTCGTTCCATGCACACACTATAGAAAATGTCGGTATCTTGATCATATAGGGGTTGGCATACAAAAGATATATTAAAAAGTTATTAGTTCATAAACATATGTAAGAAGTGAAAATTTATTTTAAAAGGGCCTATATTTTAAAAATATATTTATAAATAAATTTCATAGATATTCAAAATAATTTGTTGCAACTAATTTTCTAAAAGGGTATATGAAAAAGACAAACTTAACATAAAAGATATTAACATAAAGATATTGACCCCACAATAGCTATATTTAGTCACGACAGACTTCACCTGTTTTGGCATTATGTATAAAGAGATTATAGTATTAAAATAATTTTGCATAAACATGAAAGGTCATGCAAAAAAATACATTATAAATAGTTGATAACAAAATTTTGATTTTATAAGTTGAAATACACATTGAGCTGTCTAATAAGATGTTTAAACATATATATAAATAAGATGCACAAACAACACTAATGTTTCTTTTTATTCAAGTTACAAATAGTTTTTTATAGTATATGATGTGAAACAGGGACCTTATGACGTGGTGTATCAGTGATAGATGTTGGCCCAGAGGCCTTCCACTCTAGTTTTGATGATGATTAACTCATGTAGTTATGTTTACTAATAATCTTGTGATTTTAGTTTCAGATCATGTAACAAGATATTAGTTGGTGATTGCTTCAAAAAGAGAAGTTTGGAAGCTTTCACTTGGTGATTCCAGGGCCCGAGCATCAAGATCATACATAGCCTTGCTCGTTGGATCACGGCGTTTGGGATCGAGTTTTGGTTTGAAGATTGAAGATCGTCAAGAAGACTTAGGTATCCTAGTTTTAGTTTAGTGTGTTTAGATCCATTTGTAAATCTTAGAATAGTTGATATGCTCAAGTGCACAACACACACGTTTTATGTTTGGATATTTGTTATGCACTTGAGTACCAATATCCAAAACAAGAATACCTAAGTCTTTACAAATATTCATGATAACAAATATTGCTCGTTGGATCACGGCGTTTGGATATTGGTTTTTCGGTTTTGGTTTAACCAATATTTGTTATCATGAATAGTTGATCAAAACAAGTTTAATTGGTTTATGTATAGTAGTTTCATTCTATACATGCATGCTTAACTTTTAAACAAACTTATTTTGACTTTCCTATTCATGTATTGAAAAATTCAAGTTTGACAAAATACAAGTTTTGGTTTTTGGTAAAAAATGTTAAGACACAAAAATAGTTCAAATTGCTTGATATTTGAGTTGAAATTTTTATCATATGTTTATATATCAATGCAAAATGGTAAAACTATTTTTAGGGATTTTTAGAAGTTTTTTAAAGAATTTTTAGAAATATTTTTAACCCCAGTTTCTGACCCATAACAGTGGCTGACAGGCCGGGTCGGTCGATCGCACGATCGACCGAGCCAAGGGCCGGTCGACCGACGTGCACAGCCTTGTGCACGTCTGGCAGACACATGGGCCGGTCGACCGGGCGGTCGACCGGACCAGAGAGCTTTGCTATCTGTATCTGGACGGTCGACCGGGTAGCCTCAACGGTCATATTTATGACCGTTGGCGGTCGACCGATCGGTCGACCGCAGGCCTGTCAAGCTGACAGATCAGCCTAACGGCTAGTTTTCTATTTGGCCTATATAAACCTCATTTCTTTGGGATTTTGGCCAAGATTTTCAAGAGCAAAAATTCCTACTTTTCTGAAGTGTTTTTACAAGTTTTAAAAAGTGTTTTAGAGCTTAAAAGATTTCATCTTTATTGTTTTTCAAGGGTCTTGAAAAATCAAAGAAAACTAGGTTTTTGGATATTGTTTTGGATTTTTATTTCTATCATCTACAAGAGATTTCCCAAGTAGTTTTTCTTTGTTATTTGCTTTCCAAAAACACCTTGATATCCACTTGAGCTATATCTTCTATCCTAATCTATTAGGATCTTTTGTTTTGTGGAAAAAGTGAGTTTGTGATCTTTGTAACCACCAAGTTGTAAACCCTTGTTCTTGTGGGGTGCTCCCTCTTTGGTAGAGGTTGAGGATTGTGGTTTGCTCCCTCTAGTGAGAGGTGGAGTTGGTTGTATTTGTATCCCTCTTCGGTAGAGGTGATTGTGGTTGTTTGGCTACGGGCCTACCCCTCGGTTGTGAGGCGGTGTTTGAGAGAGGAGTTCGGTACTCCCTTGTTGTACAAATCCTCCTCCGTAGAGGTTCCCTCGGTGGGAGTCCTCGGTGGACAAGATAGTGGATTAGAAATCCTTCTCAGTGAAGGCGGGGACGTAGAGCTAGGGGCTCGAACCTCGGAACATATCTTTGTGTTTGCGTTTGATCCATTGTCTCTTCACCCTCTCTTTATTTGTGTTGTGCATAGCATCATTCATTTCATCCATATCATATATTGCTTGTGTTTGTGCCTTGCATTGTTTCATATTGCCTATTCATATTTGCTTGGTTGTTTGTGTGTGCCTCACTTGTACTTAACCACAAGAGCTTCATATAGCACCTCAACCCATATCTAGGGGAATCAAGAGGAGTTAGTCCAGAGCCCTTCACGGGGAATTCGGCTACACTTGTTGGTTGTATTAATTTTGTGCAAAATTTGTTTTAGCTTCCGCATTTAATTTCTAGATTAGCATTTACACCTATTCACCCCCCTCTAGGTGATTTTCAATTGGTATCAGAGCCTACGCTCCTGATACTTAGGCTTAACATCCTAAGAGTGAGATCCTTGTTTGCTAATCTACCATTTGCATTTGCATATTTGTTTGCTTGCACACATATAGTTTGGACCCATGGACTTCATGACCCCACCTATGTTTGATTCTTCCAACATTGTTGTTTGGAAGACTAAGATGTCCATCTATTTACAAACCCTAGGATATAAGGTTCACCTTGAGGAATCCTACCTTAGTGATAGCAAGCATATAGAGGCCAATGCACTAACCCTTGAGGCTATTAGAAGCACACTTTCTAAAGAAGATCTTATGCTTGTTTCTAACCTTGATTTCGCCTTTGCAGTGTGGAACAAGTTGACAACCACCACCACCTCCAAGCTTCTATTGCTGATCCAACCGGAGGATGAATCTAGTGGAGGTGAATCCGAGCCACAACAATGCTATATGGACCAAGGGAATGACTCCCTTGAGATACACTCGGAAACCCACCTAGATGATGATGATGATGCTAGTTCTTCTAATGATTATGTTGATGCCCATGCTTTAAATGAAGAACTTTCTATTGTGTGTGAAAAATTAATTGAAAAATATAAAATTTTGAAAAAGAAAAGTATAGGCCTTAACAATGAAAATAAAAATTTGATTTCTAGACTTGACATGATTTTGCAAGAAAAGGTGGAGATTTCAAATGAAAGGGATTCATTGTAATCTCAACTTGAACTTGCATTAAAAGAAAATAATTTTTTAAAATCTAAAAATGATTGTAATGATGTTTTGAATAAAAATAATGTTTTAACTTCAAAAACTGATTTTGTTATAAAAGAGAATGATTCTTTAAAAAGAGAAATTGATTTTATTTCAAAAGAGTTAGAAATTTGTTTAAATAAAAATAAATCTTTGAAAAATGAAATTGATTCTCATGTTTGTCATGCTAGGGTAGTATCTCACACTTCACCTATTGCATGCCACACTTCTTCTTGGATTGATAATGATATAAATGTTTTGAAGAAGAGTATTGATTGTTTGGGCTCCACTTTGAGCCAATGTGTTATGGGTCATACACGTTTGGAATCTTTGTTTCGAAAGAAACAAGTTCCATCTTTTCATGCACACCCCCCACGGCATACACATGCTCCTCACGGACACCATCATCACTTGTATGCTCATGTGTACACTTGTACACATTGTGGACGTAAGGGCCACCTTGCTAAATTTTGTTATGATAGAATACATGTTTCAAATTTAGCAAATAAATTTGTTTGAGTTAGGAATGATACTAACCCCCATGGACCCAAAAGGATATGGGTACCAAAGACCACCCCTATTGTTTATAATGTAGGTGTGGGCTCTCACATGACGTGAGAGTAGCGGTACCTTGGAATGGATGCGTTCCGAGCTTCATGGAAATCATTTGGATGCATCACTTTCAAGGGAAGTTTGGTGGAGATGACCACCATGTTTTGGAGACTAGAGAGATGCCCTCATCGGTTTTGGTATAAATCTCTTACTCCCAATTATTGTTTACATGCTTTCATAATTAGTGTTTATAGCATGATTTATTGTTTTTAGATTATTATGAAAATGTCATGATAATTAGACTTATGACATACATGTATAGTATTTGAGACACCCATGCTTATATGGACCCATAGTTAGTGTTCTCACCATAGTTTAGCTATCATGTACATCATAGTTCTAATGACATGTGGATTTACATAATAATCATGTTTAGTTTTGTCATGATGATTTTGTCTTGTTTTATGCTTCATGTTTTGAATAGATGTTTTAATGTTAGTTTTCATTAAGACTAGGTATATATTTGTGCATATAGTGGGCCACAAATAAATCTATATATGTTTGAGCTTGAATGCTTATTTGAACCCATTAGATGTGCTAGTATAGTCTAGTTTTGATGATCCATGCATTTTAAACTTGTATTCCCATTTTGGTTTTGTTTTATGATCATGTGTTTTCATTTCATGTATATGTCTATTTTGCCAAACTTTAAGATATACATGTATACCCCTTGAGTCATTTGCTTTTCATGCAAATCTATACATATGGACTCAATTGTGTTTAGGGATATGTATGTATACTTTTTGTGTTGACAAATCATACATATACCTTGAAATGAAATTTGCATTTTTAGTTTTTCATGTTCTACATGTTTTCATGTGTTTATTTTAACTTCATGTATATGTCTATTTTATCCAAATTATTGTTATACATATACATCCTTTGAGCCACGTGCCTTCATGCATATACATTTGTGGACTCATTGTGTTTAGGATATGTATGTAAACCTTAGTTTGTATAAGACATACATATGCCTTGAAGCTTAAATAATTTTTGATGATTTTCATGTTTGAAGGAATATTGAGCTTAATGTCTATTTTTTTTCATGATTATGATCTTCACATTTTATTTGTACACGCACTTTTCTTGTTTACTCATGTTTTGTTTTCATGAGTCATATTTATGCTTCATTGACTTGAGTGTTGAATATCATGTGGATTTCTTGTTTCTTGAAAAATATTTTTGTTTTATTCCTTACTTGAAAGATTTCGTACTAGTTTACAAGTTTTTCCATTTAACTAGTTGCGGGATTCTTCGATATGGTAGAGTTTTTCAAGCATACTATATTTTTCAAACCTATTTTTGAAAACCCCTACCTTCCAAAGGGCGGATGGATGGGAGATCATGCTCATGTATGCTTTATAGTGAAAATCATTTTAAACTTGAACATGATTGAGAGGATAGGTTATATGAGTTATACTTTGATATTATTATTGTTTCAATTGGTATCATTGGATTCTTTCAATTGGTATCAATTTTGACCTTTCTTGTATACTCATATATGTTTGTATGTATGTATGTTTTTCAATTCCAATAGTATCAATTTCGATTGATATTAAAATTTTCATACATATATATATATTTTTATTTGTGCTTATTATATCACTATATCTTTAAGCACAAAATATTGTTTATGCAAAAGCTTGAGCTTCAACTTTGTTTCAATTGATTCAATTTTCAATTGGTATCTTATTTCGAGCCTACGCATTGTTTTAGTTGGTATTTCATAAAGGGGGAGAAAATTTGATTTTGTATTTCAATTAGTATTTTGTTTCCACTCCCACACTTTATGATTGGAAATTTGATGTTTATTTTAAGCATATGATATCATAATCAAAATTGTTTATATGGCTTAAAAAGAAAATACTCTCTTTTGATATCAAGATGTTTATTTGAATGTTTTAATTTGGTTTCTCAAAATTTTGTTTAAAGATAAATACAAAAGTTTTGATTTGTATTGCC
Organism: Agave tequilana; assembly: GCA_038442645.1. NCBI lineage: Eukaryota > Viridiplantae > Streptophyta > Magnoliopsida > Asparagales > Asparagaceae > Agave > Agave tequilana. The sequence goes on along the minus strand of JAVJIF010031906.1, from coordinate 58,567 downwards.
TATATGCAAGGAAAGCTTAACATCTCTTCTACATATAGATTCATGTTGAGTGTATCTTATATTGAGGAGCTTGACATCTATTCTTTATGTGGTACACGTGTGTAGGGGGAGCTTCACATCTCCTCTTATGCATTGCATATTATGTGTTATGTGAATTAGGGCTTGTCATCCTTTCTTCATATAATGTATGTATGTAGGGAAGTTAACTTAGCGTCTTCCTCTTCATGAATGTATATAGCATATACCATTTATTTATTGATCTATGTTTACTTTCAATTGGTATCAAGATGCTACTTTGACATATTTTCAATTGATATCTTAATTGATTGTCACCCCTATATTGATATTTTTTTGTTTTAGACAAAAAGGGGGAGAAAAATTTATTGCATTGTTTTTTGTTTTTAACCATTTATTGATGATTGACAAAAAGGGGGAGAATTATTTGAGAGTTTAACATGCATATAAAACATGTACCTTCTCTATGTTTTTGCATGATTGAGTTTGAATTTTATATGCATACTTATGTTTTTGCATATATTAAGTTTAATTGGTATCTAGAGCATGTTTATTTGTTTTTGAAAATTTCATTGGTATCTAGAACCTTTTATTGTTTATGCATGATTAGGCATTGTCATTCATTGCATATTTATTGTTCATTTGTTTATGCATGAGTTAAGGGGAGCTTCTTTGAAGCTTAACTTTAATCTATGCATATATAACTCCATGAGTTTTGTCATCATCAAAAAGGGGGAGATTGTTGGCCCAGAGGCCTTCCACTCTAGTTTTGATGATGATTAACTCATGTAGTTATGTTTACTAATAATCTTGTGATTTTAGTTTCAGATCATGTAACAAGATATTAGTTGGTGATTGCTTCAAAAAGAGAAGTTTGGAAGCTTTCACTTGGTGATTCCAGGGCCCGAGCATCAAGATCATACATAGCCTTGCTCGTTGGATCACGGCGTTTGGGATCGAGTCGGCTTGAAGATTGAAGATCGTCAAGAAGACTTAGGTATCCTAGTTTTAGTTTAGTGTGTTTAGATCCATTTGTAAATCTTAGAATAGTTAATATGCTCAAGTGCACAACACACACGTTTTATGTTTGGATATTAGTTTTTCGGTTTTGGTTTAACCAATATTTGTTTTCATGAATAGTTGATCAAAACAAGTTTAATTGGTTTATGTATAGTAGTTTCATTCTATACATGCATGCTTAACTTTTAAACAAACTTATTTTGACTTTCCTATTCATGTATTGAAAAATTCAAGTTTGACAAAATACAAGTTTTGGTTTTTGGTAAAAAATGTTAAGACACAAAAATAGTTCAAATTGCTTAATATTTGAGTTGAAATTTTTATCATATGTTTATATATCAATGCAAAATGGTAAAACTATTTTTGGGGATTTTTAGAAGTTTTTTAAAGAATTTTTAGAAATATTTTTAACCCCAGTTTCTGACCCAGAACAGTGGCTGACAGGCCGGGTCGGTCGATCGCACGGTCGACCGAACCAAGGGCCGGTCGACCGAGCGGTCGACCGACGTGCACAGCCTTGTGCACGTCTGGCAGACACATGGGCCGGTCGACCGGGCGGTCGACCGGACCAGAGAGCTTTGCTCTCTGTATCTGAACGGTCGACCGGGTAGCCCCAACGGTCATATTTATGACCGTTGGTGGTCGATCGACCGGTCGACCGCAGGCCTGTCAGGCTGACAGATCAGCCTAACGGCTAGTTTTCTGTTTGGCCTATATAAACCTCATTTCTTTGGGATTTTGACCAATATTTTCAAGAGCAAAAATTCCTACTTTTCTAAAGTATTTTTACAAGTTTTAAAAAGTGTTTTAGAGCTTAAAAGATTTCATCTTTATTGTTTTTCAAGGGTTTTGAAAAATCAAAGAAAACTAAGTTTTTGGGATATTGTTTTGGATTTTCATTTCTATCATCTACAAGAGATTTCCCAAGTAGTTTTTCTTTGTTATTTGCTTTCCAAAAACACCTTGATATCCACTTGAGTTATATCTTCTAACCTAATCTATTAGGATCTTTTGTTTTGTGGAAAAAGTGAGTTTGTGGTCTTTGTAACCACCAAGTTGTAAACCCTTGTTCTTGTAGGGTGCTCCCTCTTTGGTAGAGGTTGAAGATTGTGGTTTGCTCCCTCTACTGAGAGGTGGAATTGGTTGTATTTGTATCCCTCTTCGGTAGAGGTGATTGTGGTTGTTTGGCTACGGGCCTACCCCTCGGTTGTGAGGCGGTATTTGAGAGAGGAGTTCGGTACTCCCTTGTTGTACAAATCCTCCTCCGTGGAGGTTCCCTCGGTGGGAGTCCTCGGTGGACAAGATAGTGGATTAGAAATCCTTCTCAGTGAAGGCGGGGACGTAGAGCTAGGGGCTCGAACCTCGGAACATATCTTTGTGTTTGCGTTTGATCCACTGTCTTTTAACCCTCTCTTTATTTGTGTTGTGCATAGCATCATTCATTTCATCCATATCATATATTGCTTGTGTTTGTGCCTTGCATTGTTTCATATTGCCTATTCATATTTGCTTGGTTGTTTGTGTGTGCCTCACTTGTACTTAACCACAAGAGCTTCATATAGCACCTCAACCCATATCTAGGGGAATCAAGAGGAGTTAGTCCAGAGCCCTTCACGGGAAATTGGCTACACTTGTTGGTTGTATTAAGTTTGTGCAAAATTTGTTTTAGCTTCCGCATTTAGTTTCTAGATTAGCATTTACACCTATTCACCCCCCTCTAGGTGATTTTCAATAGATCTGAATTTCGCAATGTTTCATCAAAATTTATGATCTTCGGTAGAAAATAATTTAAAATAATAATGTGACCAAATGGATTTTAATAAATCATTGCAAGTGTAATCTAAATAATTCTAATCTTAACAAATATCAACACAAAACTCAGCTACTTGAAATAATCCCATTTACAATATTAAGATTAGTAAATCACAAGCTTTATACAGAATCGTACAATCTCACAATTATGTTAGAAAATAGAAAGTAAAGATAAAGTTTTAGAGATAAACAATGATATAATCTAACAAATAACCTGACTAATGAAATAGAAATTACCTATTGAGAAGCTCGTTCTCAGTTAATCGTATTGTTGTTGCTCTTGTGGCTGATTTGTTGATCTTGTACTGGGCCCTGATGTTGTTGTTGTGTTTTGTTGTGGTTGCAGGTACAAAGCTCTCGTCATCAAGATCACAATACAGAGAATCACTCAAATCAGAGCACAGTACAAAATAAACAAGTCAACCACAAGAGCAACAATAATACAATTACCTGAGTTCTCCGTAGATAATTTCTATTTCATCAATCAGATTATTTATTGGATTACATCATTGTTTATCTCTAAAACTTTATCATTACTTCTTGTTATGCAACATAATTGTGACACTGAGTGATTCTGTGTAAAGTTTGTGATTTACTAATCTTAATATTGCAAATGTGACTATTTCAAGTAATTGAGTGTTGCGTTGAAATTTGTCAAGATTAAAATTATCTAGATTATACTTGCAATGATTTATTAAAATCTATCTGGTCGCATTATTATTTTAGATTATTTACTACTGAAGATCATAAATTTTGATGAAACATTACGGAATTTAGATCTATCACTAATACACCACACCATAGGGTCCCTATTTCACATCAATTTGTTATCAGAGCATGATTTAGGTAGAAAACTTGCATTAAGTTTAGGGGAAAAAATGAATTTTTATTTTACACATTTGTTAGGAAAATTTGTTTTTGTTTTCTTCGCACAAAAATATTATTTAAAATAAAAAAAATTGGATCTAGTAACTCTTATCTCACCCCTATGGATTCCCAGCTTGCAGTGATGTTTGCCGACATAATGGCTAACTTACGGTCATGACCCAAACCATGGAGTCCTCCAACAAAACCCTGAATATGATCATCACTAAAATCGAGAAGTTTGAATATCCTATTCTTCCAGTAGTCACGCCCGTGATAAAGGAGTCTAGCGACAGAGACTTCTCCAAGCTTAGTCTCACAATTAAATGTTACAACTGTTAAGGTTATGGGCATGTTGCTGCCAACTACCCAACTCCAGTCAAAGTCGCTAAAGTTAAAGAATCGCATGTAACAAATTCAGAGCCCCTTTCTCCTTTATTGTCGACTCCTACAGTAATTACTTGTTTCCTTCCCCCTCTACTGTCTACACCACCTTCTCCATTTTCTTTACTGTCGACTTCTACTGTCATTATCTCCTCTCATTGTCAACTACTTCCTCCTCTATTGCCGACACCCACCCCTATGATCACGGAGCTTGTCGATGTCCTCTCTGAAGAACCTATTTGCCAGGTGGAAGAATCTGAAGAATCAGACCTTGACGAAAAGATTACAGGTGATAACCTTGAGAAGTCTAGTACTCGAGTCATCTTGAAGTCGTTCCAGACAAAACGGAGTTTACTCATGTCACTCCTAAAGACAGTACTCTGAATTTTCCAAAAGTCAACCTTATCGTTACAGAATATGTTGTCTTCTTCCCGGATAAGTTATTGTTGACGCATGTTATCCAACACGCCAATGAGCTAATCTTCTCGACTTGCGACACCCTAGGTTGGATCCTACCAAGAAAATCGAACTTAAAGAGCAAGTTGATAAATTGTCACTGGAGAACAAGCAACGGTGCCTTGTCCCAAAAAAACACCTATGTTTATAAGGACAAATTTTGGAGCTATATAGTGACAAAAGAATGTTGGTCAGATCAGGGATAATATCTATAGTTGGCTTATGTCTGATAGTTCAATAAATGTTGATATGGAAGAATCTCACACTTTACAATTTATTAACTTTTCATCCATTATGATTAGACAAAGGAATGCATTCCTTCAGTCTTTACCGATTAGAAAATCTCTTGACATTATTACTCATGTAACAGGTATACTGTCATGTACATTAACGATAGTGCGCCTAATAATCCCTTTTGATAGAGGTCAATAAGACTGTTGATACGGTAACTCAGGTGCCTAAACCTTTCAATGTCCAATAAGGAGTCAAGCTCACAAGATTTTCTAGGAGGATCCTTGGTATATATTAGGCATAAGTTAAGCTCTCTCTGCTACAGTTCACTATAAAGTATTCTAAGTCTGCATCATATTTGTCACACACGTGCACGATCTACACATGGAAAATCAGTGATATATTTGAACGAAGCAACGCTAACTGTAATTTAAGAACTTGCGCCAGAAAATTATTTAAAACTTTTAGTGTTGACAACTTATGATAGTTCAGATTCGTCCGAGACGGTTTTCCCGAGAACTGTTGATGATTTGCATGCTATAGTAGCAGATTTTTCAAAATATTGAAAAAAATCAAAGTACAATATTCATGTTATATATCTTTCAAAGATTTTGAAACTAGTCCTATTTTTAATGTTAGGTTTTAGTGGATTAAAAGTATTGAATCTTTAGCCCTAACAACCCACTGGTTGTAAGCCTTCCCTGAGCCATTTTTTCTAAGAGTCCCCACATTAAGTACACTCCCAGATATTCATCCCAATACAGCGGTGAAATATGATAAAATTTTATATGATTAAATTATCTGTAGTATTCTAATGATATCTAATTGTTTGAAATGAATATTACATGTCGAGTGGTGAGTTACAGCAGGTTGACTCAGTTATGTTGAAGCGTTAGCTGCGTTACAAGAGTTTTCTACACCAAACTCGACGGAGTGGAGTTTTCTCCCACCTGGGGAGAATGATGCGGACATCCGATGACACCAGAGGCGCCTTGAGTTTTTCGTTTTGTTAATCAGAGTCTGTATTTTTTATTTATTTTATCTTGTGAAGTCTTATTATTTTCTCTTTTATTTTGTTCTCTTTTTCTAGTCTCATATCGGTTATGTGGAAAAGTTGTAAGTCATGTAAGCCTATATAAATGCATGAATTGAATTAATTTGGAATGAAGATTGATTTATGAAAATTTAAGTTATTTTCAAAATGAAAATTGCTTTATTGAATGGGATGTAAAATCTCAATTTGAATAGATTTGGTGTGAAACCAATATCTAGTTTTCCCCACCCATTCTTCTTAAATTTTATCATCTCAAATCCCAACCACATTTCAAAATCTTCTTTCCACAAATATCTTCACAAAAAATTATCAAAATTCCCTGCTGCTACAGTATTTCTGCAACTGCTATAGTGCCCGCTACAGTACTTCTGCACCTGATACAGTACTTTTTCTCTAGGTTCGTTTTCAGGCTATAACTTTAACATTCGAGCTCTGTTTCGGGTGATTCTCGTTGCGTTGTGATCTTGACGACATGGGTGTTTAGTTGTAGGGCAGTGGGCGGAAGTAAAAGTAAGAAAATGAGCAAATATAATTGCTCACTTCCCTATCGATCCAAACACCAGAAAAAAAAATAAGAAAACCCATTTTCCTTTTCTCTTTTCTCTTTTACATAACCATTTCCTCACTTCAGAATGCTACAGTTAATTTTGTGGTCATGTAAATCTCATTTATAATAAGTTGTAGCACGAAACAGTTAATTTTTTTATCATGTAAATCTCATTTGCATTCTAATTACAGTCTATTTTTTATTTTTCTTAATTAATTTTTATTTTAATATTATTTTGCAGTCAACTTTGTGGTCAACTTTTCCACTTTCACTTTCACATTACCATCCAAACACTGGAAAAGACATAACATTTTTCAAATCACACTTCCTAACAACGTCCAAACACCAAAAAACTTACTAACCAGTTCCCAAGTTCTAAAGGAAACTATTACCACTTCCTCACTTCCTTACTTCCTCACTTCCACCCTTAACCAAACAGGCCCGACAAGAGCTTTGTATTGGCAACCACAATAAAACATAATAGCAACATCAAGGCCCAGTACAAGATCAACAAGTCAACCACAAGAACAACACCAATACGATTACCTGAGAATGTTTGTCTTTAAAACTTTATCATTACTTCCTGTTGTCCAACATAATTGTGGGATTGTGTGATTCTGTGTAAAGCTTGTGATTTACTAATCTTAATATTGCAAACGGAACTATTACAAGTAGCTGAGTGTTGTGTTGATATTTGTCAAGATTAGAATTATCTAGATTATACTTGCAATAATTTATTAAAATCTATATGATTGCATTATTATTTTAGATTATTTCGTACCAAAGATCATAAATTTTGATGAAACATTGCAGAATTCAGATCTATCACTGATACACCACACCATAGGGCCCCTGTTTCACATCAAACTTAGTATATAAAACCTATGGAAAAACCTATATAACAGAAATAAAGAAACAGGGCTCAACTAAAATTTATGTTTGCACGATTGGATTTAACACTTTTTCCTCCAATACTTTTGCTTTAGATTATTAGCACACCCAATTTTTTCACATTAAATACCACTTAAATCTTTGGTGGAAATCAGTGGAAGAATGTGTTAGCTCCCATTTTAGAAGTAAATGTAAGCTCCCTTTTATAGGTTAGTTCACAAATTTCTAAGCTAAGCATCCCTTCTATTTGCTCAAACATCTAAAATACATGTCTTAGATGGTATCTAGGACTTTAAAAAGCCTTCATATTTAGGATACTTAGGCCCTGTTTGTTTCACCGCAAAACGCCGCACGTCGTAAGTCGTAAAATGAGAATGGAAAATGTGAACTGTAGCAGAGAAAATATATTGTATTTTACGGCGTTTGGTTGATAAAGTGAAAGTATAGATGAGAAAGTATATTGTATTTCACGGTGTTTGGTTGGTAAAGTGAAAGTGTAAATAGAAAGCATATTGCGTTTTACGGTGTTTGGTTGGTAATGTAAAAGTGTAAGTGAAAAAGTTGACCACAAAATCAACAGTAAGAGTAATTTAAATATTATAAATACCATTAAATTAAAACTACTATTGCAAATTAAATTGTATTACTAAATTTGAGATAAAATATTAATAATATTAATATTTTATTTATAACAATAATATTAATAAAATATTAGTATAATTAGTAAAATATTACTAAAATATTAACTAAATAAATAATATAAAATTTAAAACAAATCTAAAGAACATTAATAAAATTTTAAGAATACTAATAAAACATAAATATTAAAAAATCTTAAGAAAAATAATAAATATAGTTATAATATTATTATTAAAAAATACTTGAATATTATTATAATTTTAAATTTTATTATAATATTATTGTCATATTATTAACAAAGTAAAATATAATTATAATTTAATAATAAATTATTATTATAATGAATTACTATTACAATATTAACATAATAAAATATTAATATAATAATAAAGTATATTATAATATTAATAAAGTAATTATTTATATTAGAAAAATAACTAAATATATAGTAATTTTATATTAAAATATAATATTGTTATATTAATAAAATATTACTCTAAATAAAATAATAAAAAATTGGTATAAATATTAATAAAATAATAAAATATTAAATTAAAATATTAAATTAAAATAGTAAAATATTAAATATTAAAACAATATTAAAAATAATAAATAACTAAAGATTAAAATATTAAATAATTAAATAATTAAATAAGAAATTGAACGCTATTAAAAATATTAAATATTATTAAAATATTAAATAATAATATTAAATAAAAATATTAAATTAAAATAGTAAAATATTAAATATTAAAACAATATTAAAAATAATAAATAACTAAAGATTAAAATATAAAATAAATAAATAATTAAATAACAAATTGAACGCTATTAAAATATTAAATATTTAATAATATTAAATTATATATTGATTGCCAAGTAACTGCTTTGAATTACAAGTGCAATACAAGTGGGATTTACATGACCATAAAATTAACTGTAGTAACTGTAAGTGGGAAAATGTGGGTGTAAAAGTAAGATTTATATAACCACAAATTTAACTGTAGCAACTGCAGGTGGGAAAATGAGAGTTGCATTTTGCAACTTGTTTTTCAGCGAAACAAACAGCAGAAAATGAAAAAGAAATTTTACGACTTACGATTTGCGGCGTTCTGCGGCGAAACAAACAGACCCTTAGTATCACCAGATTGTGAAATATGCAATATAAGGCAAGGTTAAGGCTTCTGCTCAAGCTGGTTAAGAACAAAGGGTTAAGAGTGGTTAACTATTCTGGGTGGCTCAAATAAATAGTTGTACACTCTTTCTTGTTTAAATTGGATTTCAAGAGAAAATATATCATATTAACTTGGGGAAGATGGGTTCCTAAATCCACCCCTGAAGACGGGTTAACATCATTTAACCTTTGGGCCCGGGTCATTTTAAACCATATTGATAAAAAAACATGTTTGGCAAACACTTAAACCCTTCTTTAACCTGTTGCTAAATGTAGCCTAAGGGTTCAGAAAAAGGAACTTGATAAAGAAGTTTTGTTTATTCATAATAGTTTACCTTTATGCAAAATCATGAATCCTTGTGGCAAAAAAGCAAGAAGACAAAAAATTGAAAAACACCGGTACCATGAAATCAACCAGCAACAAGCTCAGGGCATGGGATCTCTTGACCGGTCACATCAATGAAGTTAATGCTGAAAGATTACAAGAAGACATTATACTTTTGCAATGGTTTTTTCTGAGACATTGAGACTTCCCAAGTATGTATGACATGTGAAATTAAGGCATCACATATAAAGAATACTATTTGATAAGCACACCACAGGATATCACAGAAACAACCGGGATATGGTTCATCTCCTCTAATGATGTGTTTCATCTACCATAAGATCTGCATGTTGGTCAAGTTACTCATTCTACTTTTTGGATTTTATTCTCCAGTGCATAGAATAGGTCAGGCCCATAGAAAGTTGTTGAGAAAATAAACTTGGTTTAATGCAGCCTGTGGGGAGCGAAAATATCAGGCTGTCCACATGAGGAAAGAAGATAATGAGATAAAACCTTATTGCCAATATTAAGTCGTAGAAATAGCTATAACAAATGATTATCATATATAAACATTAATATCTATCAAGATTTTAATTATATTCAAATTATTGGAATCTTTTTTTTTCAGATACAAAATTCCTGTTTGTCTAGAACATATCCGGTCATACACTTTTAGAATTTGTCATGTTATTGTGTCTGGTCATGATGTATGCTTACACGATCCTTTATTTTATAGGGTTTTTAGGTATATACCCCCCTCCCCAAAGAAAAATCCCCTCCATTTAGAAAACCCACCAAATCATTGATATTTGCCAATTTACCTTCCTGAACCTTCTATATCTTAAAAGTTTACCCCCTTTTATATTAGAATAAAGAGAGAATATTCCAGTTTGATTCCATTAACTTGCCCTATTTTTTTTAAATTGACTAAATTGTCCTTGGTTAAAATATTAAACTACTACATCCCAACTTAAGCCTATAAGGCTCATCTCCATTTCTAGCTATTTCTCCCCCCACTTCTCTCCCCCTCCCCCAAAAAAATCAAACACATTCTTATTTCATTCATTTATCGTCAAAAACCCTCGTCAAATCTTCACATGTGCCCTCTAAAGAATTTGAGAAATATCTCTAGAAATTTTTTAAGTCAGATACGAGAGAAATTTTGGAGGAATTCTAGGTTGAAGGGGGTTGAGAGAGGGGGGGGAGGAAGATGAAGAAGAAGAAGAATGAAGGAGAGAAAGGGAAAAGAAATTTGGGTTTGATAGAATCTGGGTTAGGTAATGTAAGAACAATGAAGAAAAGAGGTGAAAAATAAAGGAGAAAGGCAAAAACAAGTAAAACCCTTATTTCATTCAAAATCTAACTTGAGGGGTATATTTTTAACATCCAGAAGATCTGGAGGGTAAATGGCAATATCAATGATTTGGGGGCGTATGTTTATAAATAGAGAAGATTTGGGTATATATCTTTAAATAAAATCCTATTTAATATCACATGGGTCCTTGAAAAAGAGCTATATATGTGGACAACCCATAAGTTGAATAGAAATTGTTGACTTGTCAATATACTTTTGAGTTCAAAGCGCCTTGTCAACAATTACATGATTTGGTAACCAATAATCAAAATGTAATTGATGATGTATATAAAACATTCAACAATCACATTTTGCAAACTAGCTTAAACTGTAACCATGAAAATTACACTCAACAACTTTAATATATTAATATTGTTCGATATAATTGGTAATTGATTAGTTAGTACAGTTATTTAGTTTTAGTCATAATAATATTTGGAGTCTTTGAATAGTCCTAGTAGTATTGTAAGTCATAGTTTGAGTAGGATTTGATTATGTATGGGTCTATATAAAGAGAGATTGTTCATGGTTATTTGTAATTGTATTTTGTAACTCCTTGGAATATCAATAAAGATATAGTCCTTCGTACTTTAATATGGTCCTTATGATTTTTTAATCCAAATCTCCACTACCACCTGATGTGCCCTCGTCATCTTTCTTCTTTTTTCTTTTAATGCTTCCTCTTTCTTCTTCCTTTCTTTTCTTTTTCTTTCTTCCCCAAGCCTCCCTCACCAAACAGGAAAATAACGACCACTATTCACAGATATTATTTACATAGTCATTATTCCTCAGTATGGTCATTGCTTATATAAGTTATATTACGAATTATTGTCCATTGGTATTGTTCATCACGAGGTATTGTCCATCGAGAAATCTCATATTTAGATTCAGACTCAAAGTTCTATGTTAATTGAACGGTGGAAACTGTTTTAGCCCTAAATCACAGTATCAGTGACCAAATTTGTTGAGCCAAGGTCCATTCCTAGGTTTTTGGGTGTATCGAACGTTAGAAGGTTTTGTTTGGACCGATTATGCTTGAATATATGAGTTCTGAACAAGTAGCGACAAATCAGCATCGTTCAAAGTGATCGGAGAAGATTACGACTTCTTCAGCATTAGTTTGTGGTTTCCAATTATTGGAGTTGTGTTTTGTAAGATCCCAAGGGCAGATCATAATCCCAAGCGGGTGATCTTTGACCTTGTTTAAGATCCCAAGGAAGGACCATGTAAGTTGGTTTGAGATATCAACGGATTTTAGTTTGTTTGAGATACCAACGGAGATCATTTTATTTGGTTTGAGATCTTGAGAGGATCGTTTAAGTTTGTTTTAGATCCCAAAGAATGTTTGTTTGAGTTTGTTTGAGATCCAAAGAGAGGATTGTATGAGCTCGTTTGAAGTCCCAAAGGAAGATCGCTTGAAGTCTCACAAAAGGTTCGGTTGAATTCATTTGAGATCCCAAGAGAGAATCAAAGGGATTGTCGATTGGTTTCGGTTCAGATAACAACAGAGGATATTTTGAGTTTGTTTGGATTAGTTTTATTTGGCGCTGGTATCAGCAATTCCACAATTCTATATTGACATCAGTAATTTAGTAGTTTCAATATTCATTTTTTATTTTTATTTTAGTTAGGCAAACCCATGGTGGCATGCCATCTTAAGCTTGAGAGAGGGTGTTAGATACATAGGTAAGTAATTAATTGGTAGAATTATTTAGTTTTCAAGTCATAATAGTATTTGGGGCCTCATAAAGTCCTAGCAACTTCACAAGTCATAGTTTGAATAGGATTTGGTTATGTAGGGGGGTCTATAAGAAGAGAGAATTTCTCATGGTTATATGTAATTGTATTTTGTAATTATTTGAGTATTAGTAAAGATGTATCCCTTCATGCTTTAACAAATACGATAAATAAATAAAATGGCAGATTCCTCAAATTAATTGAACTATCTAAGTAGCCCAAGTCTTGCATTTATAACACCATGAAGTTCTAACTGATAAGAAAGAATAACATCTTTGACAATGCATAGACCAGCAAGGTTTTTGCCTCTGTTTGGAGCAGGCAACTCTTTTCTAACTAAGAAAAAGGAAATAGGATCTTCTGGTTACCTTGACAAGAACAATACAGGCAAAAAATAAATAGACAATGAAAGACTGAAATTGGAGGACCAAAGAAACTTAATATGATAAAATTGTGAACTAGTCCCAAACAAGAATTGGATAAGAGAGCATTCGACTTCTTCTTGTAAAACTCATTTACAGGTTTACTTAAGTGTGGAAAGCATGGGAAAAAATGCACCACAGCAGAAAATAGCAAGAACGACAAATAACATGTGTAGAATAACTTCACTTAATATAGAATCTTGAAAGAATATCACATAAAGCCTATAGAACTTGCCTTTAGTGTGACTCCTATGTCAAAAACAGAGATTCCAAATAATCATCCACATGAGCAAGGCATGGCCAATGAACTGTTCTGATTCGAACTAATGTTGTAACTTCACCTATTTCTTGAAAGAATACATAAAGCCTATAGAACTTGCCTTTAGTGTGACTCCTATGTCAAAAACAGAGATTCCAAATAATCATCCACATGAGCAAGGCAAGGCCAATGATCTGTTCTGATTCGAACTAATGTTGTAACTTCACCTATTTCCATCTGGAAAAGGAGATGGAACCTTGGTGGTAGGAAAATCAAAACAAGAATAATGCCCATGTTCCTCTTTCTAATAGACAAAACACTTGCAGTATCATATTCATCTTGAACATATTGGAGTTGAAGAGGTGAATTTCCTGAATATGATACCAAAGCATCAGCTTCTACATATGGTACCAAAGCATCAGCACCGGGAGGAGAAAAACTGCCAGAATCATCTCCACGGATAACATCTCTGATAATCCCATTATTCTTTACTATATTCACGAGTAGTTTGCCGGAGACACTGACAACAAACGGAGCTAGGTACCGCTCAATAGATTTGATCAAAGAATATGGGTTTACTTCAAGAAGCTTGACAGATCTCGTGCCACTGATGGCTGCAGCCCCTTTGCCTCCACTCAGTAAAAAAGTTTCTCTTCCGGTATTTGCAGAATTTCCACAAGCTTCCCATAATGCATGAAAGAGATCCAAATAATAGTCAGGAACCGCATCTTCTCTCACATCAGAAGGTATGCTAGCCTTGAGGAACATATCTTCAATACCAACAGTGACACTTTGAAGCGAACCAGAGATAATTTGCCCATTCTCAATGTTTGCCTTGATGGCAACATCAACAAGACCCGGCATTGGTTCTCGAGGTTCCAATTCTATAGTCACCAATGCTTGAAAATTTGAATTCTCCTCCAAATCATGTCCCTCTGGCACTATCTCAGATCCAGTCTTTGGAGGCTCACCAAGAAGAAAAGGGACTCGAGAGGGTGGAATTGGCCCATACTTTGCTGAGGAGGAAAAAGTGATCGTAGTTGCATATAAGGCAGGCAATTCATCCACCCCATCTGAGTCCAAGGCAGACGAATCAGTTCCCCAGATACGACTAAATGGTTCTGTCTCGAATCTCAGTATACAGGGTATCCTTATTTTGATGGGAGGCATGTGTCGATAATCAGGAATACATGCAAAATGCCTCCTTAGGACCCCAACTAATTCTGCAACCTTTGAATCCATCACCCTCAGTGGCTCTGGAGGCAAACTGATTCTCTGTGTACTGACTACACTCTCTTTTGCAGGTTCTGTAGAAGGGGGGACAGAGATCTCTCCTGGTTGTGTAGGAGGAACAGTTATGTCTCCTATGCCATCAAAGTAACTTCCTTCACCACTTCCAGTGTCCAAATTAGGTAATGTTAACGACCATGATTGTTTGACAACTAATGGAACGACCCTCTCGAGATGAATGTATGAAGACAGACCTGATGACTTCTTGACATCTCGTGAAGGTCGAGGCGATGGAACCTGGAAGAATGAACCCTGATGGGGAACAGTCACTCCCGGAATCTGCTCACCAAGAGTGAGTGTGTGTCTCAGCTTCTTCCCCGGAATACAAAGAAGCATCCTCAAGTAAATCCTGAATCAGTCGAGACAGATATAACATAAGACGAAACCATATATGTGTTTTAAAGTGAACACACTATCAATCATTTACCTTGCGCTGTCTCGAACTTCCAAATCAGGAAAGTACTGGCAAGTGAAGGCAAGGAGCTGAGACAGACCAAGAAACACCCTGGAACTGTGATGATGCATCAACATCAACCTGCAAATGTCTAAAACTTTGCTTCCTTGAGACCACGACCGCAACCTAGTGTTAGGGCCATGCTTCTCTGTAAGAGAAACCATATGCCTCGTGAGTAACTCCAACAAAGCACTAGGAGTTACCGCATCACTCCCAGCAATCCTCTCAAATATCGGAAAGTATGAAGTCAAGTGGTAGTCGGTTTCAAATTTCGGAAGTAAATGCTGGTCAAATGTCTGGAGCAATCTCTCTCCCATCCCCCTGTGAGCCTTACATTGCAACAATCTGTCGACAAAAGTGGCAATCACTGGAACCAATCCACGGTGCTCCAATGCCAGCTTGACCAACATGCTCTGCAGATAGTTTGACAGTGCTAAACATCCTAAGGCTCCACACAGAAAAATATATCGATCAAGCAAGCAAATGTAAGGGTTTGAATAAACAATCTAGTACCTTTAAAGTGCAGAAAATTGTAGATCCTATTAGACTGTTGAAACCGTAGCTACTCTTGCTATCATTTCGATGTGGTGCCACCCCAATCAAGAACTTGTGAAGGGTCCGAAAAGCCACAGCAGTCTCCGTGCTCCATGGTGGTAACCACTTATAAGCCGAAACACAAACCAACCCATCTTCAAACAGCTTCACTGCAGGAGCTTCAGCTCCTCCGCCCTCTCCCCCTTCCCATTGTCCACTTCTTCAGCCGAAGAATCATCATTACGAGCAGCAACACAAGCCATTGCATCTAACTTTGCAGCCTTCACTGCCAGTGGATCAAACACAGTGGGATAAAAGCTCGGTGCCAATTCAGAAAGAGACTCCTTCCCATTGGCAAGCCGCGGCGAACCCAGAAGCCAGTGAAGAGCGAGAAGCCGAAACACAAGCGGGTGGTGAGCATCTCTCGGTATCAAAGCCAGCCTTCTACTAATCCCCGACTCATCCTCGCCGGCGAACGAATCTGTGAACCGCGAGTAGAGCATAAGAACAACGTGACACAGCACCGGATCGTACGAGTGAATCAGCCCTGAGAACTGCACCTTCAGCAACGCCGCTACCGCCGGAATGTGCTGCTCCAATGCCCCCGCAATCTCAACCAGCATCGAAACCAGCTCCATCGTCCCCTGTGGCGTCAGCCCCTGTGGCCGCTCGAGCAAAAAGGCCATCACCCTCCTAATCTCCCTCAAATTCTGCTCCGTCGGCTTCCCTCCAATCATCCCCACCCCATTCTCAATCAAGCACTGCGGGACATTGAACGGCACAAGGGTCATCTTTGCCGACAAAACCGAATTCACCGACGAGAGCAGTCCATACCGAACAATATTCTTAACCACAGCGGCGAGGAGGAGAACATAGCTCTGCGAGGCGTGGGTCCGCTCGCTCTGCGCGAGGCTCCAGAGGTGTCCGGCGACGTCGGAAAGGAGGCGGGGGTAGGCGAGCTCGAGCTCGCGGAGGCACTCGCAGGCGACGGCGCGGGTCTGGCGGTCGGGGCCGTGGTTAGGGCGGTTGGCCGCCATGAGCAGGAACTCGACAAGGGGCAAGAGCGCAGCAACATCACCGTGATCACCAAGAACAGTGATGAAGATGGAGGTGACGGAGATCAAGAACTGGTCTTTGAGAGGAGGTGAGGAGGAGGCGGAGTCGAGGGAGCGGAGGGAGTCGAGGAGGGAGGGGAGGGCGGGGGCAGGGACGAGGACGGCGGCGGCGTCTTCTAGAAGGAGGAGGAGGCCGAACTTGAGGGAGGAGGGGAGGTCTCGCCGGAGGAGGGAGTGGAGGACGAGGTCGAGGATGGGGAGGGAGAGGTGGCGGGCGCGGCGGCGGGGGATCTGAGAATTGAAGTCATCGATTAGGGTTTCCAGGTCTTGAGAGGAGAGGGAGAGCGGGGGCTTGCCGCTGATGAAGGAGGGCTGCCTCTCCATTTGGGGGAGGAGTAAGGAAACCCTATCCCTAGGGATTGAGCAGCGTCACGGAGTTGATGTTGGGGAGAGGGGAAATTGGCATAATTTTCATGTGATCTGATGTACTCTGGTGTCAATTAATTTTTCATTGTGTACGAGAATCATCGTTATTTTCTGGAGAGGAGAATATGTTGGATAATTATGTTATGATTAATTAAAAGAAATTGTGGAGGTCATGCTTCGGGAATAATTTTTATAAACGGTAAGAAATAAAATATTAGATTGTTTTGTATGGATTGTAAAATTTTAAAAAAAAATGTAAATAAGAAATGTTTCACAAATCAGTGTATTTAAAATTAGGGATTTAGATATTACACCTCCAAACTTCCTGTTTGGTTAAGGGTGGAAGTGAGGAAGCGAAGAAGTGAGGAAGTGGTAATAGTTCCCTTTGGAACTTGGGAATTGGTTAGTAAGTTTTTCGGTGTTTGGATGTTGTTGGGAAGTGTGGTTTGAAAAATGTTATATCTTTTCTGGTATTTGGATGATAATGTGGAAGTGGAAGTGGAAAAGTTGACCACAAAGTTGACCGCAAAATAATATTAAAATAAAAATTAATTAAGAAAAATAAAAATTGGACTGTAATTAGAATGCAAGTGAGATTTATATGAGTAAAAAATTAACTGTTTTGTGCTACAACTTATTACAAATGAGATTTACATGACCACAAAATTAACTGTAGCACTCTGAAAGTGAGGAAAAGGTTGTGTAAAAGAGAAAAGAGAAAAGGAAAAGACATTTTTCCATTTTCCTTTTTCGATGTTTGGATGAACAGCGGAAATAGGAAAAGACACTTCCCACTTCCTCACTTCCACCCAATTCCTTGAATCCAAACAGCCCCTATTTTGACAAGGGATTATTAAGGAGGAAAAAAATTTAAAGAAAGAAAATATTATTAGCCAGCTAGAGAGTTTGAAAATCAATTAGTGTTCGGTAAAAATTATACGTTTAAGTGTAACTATTTTTTTCCCCTGATTTCGGCCCAATTATTTTTCTCACCGGCTTGTCGCCGGCCAGACTCGAGATTTGCTCTCCGAAGGCGAATCTCGTTGGCGGTTAAGTTTATTAGCAAAAATACAAAAAATTAACTTATCTTTTGTGTGTGTGGCAATAGAGACATGATTAAGAGGGTTATATCTAAATAATATTGCTATAAAGTGTGTGACCACTTTCTTGTTAATAAAACTTTACATAATTATATTTGTATCAATTTCATCTCATCACCAAAAAATTCTCTAAAAATCTCTTAAAATTCTAAGTCTTAGAAGTGCAAAACATTCCATTCATCATGCGTGCAGGGAGCACAACTTCTTTTGATGATCAAATCTTTCTTTGAAATTTTTTCATAAGACACTTGGGTCTCTTACAGTGAGATATTCACATTTTAAGAATTCATCAAGATGTCTGCGGATAAAGAACGTCGCTTTTGTCTTATCTTGCGACGATGTAGAGTTTATTTCTTTAATGGTTTCAGTGAGACCCGTTGACTCGAGATGCATTTCTACGTCAATAACCCAAGACGTATAATTTTTTCCCGTGATATCAAATAGAATGAACTCAAGCTTTGCAAAGTTTGACATGGTGATAACTATAATAAAATATAAAAATAATTAGAATCACATTTTATTTCACAATAAAATAGAAAAACTTACATATCAATCATAATAGGTACAAGTAAAAGAGGGAAGGTGAACATTAAAATTAAAATGTCCAGATAAAATTCACTTGGATCCATATCTACAAGAAAAATGATAGAAGTATTGATGATGATGACGGCAATAATATGTTGGTTATCTGCTTAACAGAAATCAATCTGACAACTAATCAAGATCACTGAGATATCAACAATCAATTGGTCAGGTCAGCAAATATCAGGTGGGAGGTTTTCCGTTCAATAGAACGTTCCTTAATTTAAGAACCACCTTTTAATTTCCTTCCTTGGTTAAACACCAATTAGACTGAATCTAAATCAGTCTCGATATACTGTAATGTATATCCCCTGTATAAATGACTTAATCCACTTATACAGTATTTTGGAGTGAGGTACGCTTAGAGCGAATCTCCTTAAGACAATTACGTCCCCCGCACCGGTGCTAACGGAATAATGGACGCTGGTCTCCCAAGATACAACACTCCTTCACGGTATTTGGATAGCACTACCAAATCACCGTACGGTCGAACCGTAGTCAACCAGTACCTTCACAGGATCGTTGAAGCAGCGGTACAAGGACAAATTTCGGATGAATATTTGCCTTTACTTTGGAGTAGCACCCACTGTTGAGGACGAAGGAAGGTTGAAGAATATTTTTCTTCAGAAGTACCAGATTCAGACAACAATTCTATAACAGAATCTGTTGAATTTTCTGATTCTCTTTCAGAACAAATTTCGCAGAATCTTCTTTGGAAGTCGCTTTCCTACTTCACGCTGGAAGCCCAGTTCAGAACGCCGAAACTCACTTCAGGCAGATCAGAACTCAAAGAGAGAGAGATTTCGCTGTTGGTGATGTTGGTGTTCAATTGAGAATCGGAGCGCTATTTATAGCGCTCCAGGAGGGGCCAACGGGTCCGAACACAACGAAAGGTTGCAACCTTTCGACCCAATAGTCACAACTGTTGGCAGTCCAACAGTCGCAAACCCAGACCCAGACCTAGGCCCGGTCCCGGTCCCTGTCCCGAGCCCGGCACCGGCGCCGGCGCCGGCCGGCATAGTTCCCTCCCAATCGCGCGCGAAAATTCCAAGTACCCAAAGGGCACGCCCTTTGTTCTCAACTTTCTCTATTTATACACCACAAACTTTCATCCCATGGCCAATGTGGGACTAAATGCTTTTAGCTGCCTTTAGTCCCATTTGGCTTTGAATTAGGCAATCTTTAGACTTGAATATCTCATTCATTCGAAGTCGGAATTGAACATGTGAATATACCACGTTCATCCCCAATGGAAGGAGAACACACTCCAACCATCATCCAATTGATTCGATCAACGGATCTTGCCATAATTCAGCTCAAAGATTCGCTTTTATATTCTTCAATTCCAACAATCCCCCATAATGAATGGAGATTCAAGGAAATGACACACAAAGAGACTGACTCTATTGTGAAAGGTACTTGAGAAAAGAAACTGCATAAGGATAGGTGAACTAGGTGTTGAACCTTCCATAGCGAAAGCTTTATCGGACTTACTGGCTAATCAGTGAACTAGGTCTTGAACTGTTAGCCGTTAGTGTAAGCCAAGTCAACAAGTTTCACACAGTGACTTTCCAAATCAACTTTGGTTCTCGGTTGTGTCCGTTTTGGCCCTGGACATTCTTGGTTTCAGAGAGTATCTTTAGGGAATAACAGCCTCCATAGAAATTCCCAAAGAGCCGACCCAACTCTATACTCACATAGGTGATGGACCTATTAAGAGTAGTCTACTCTACTCCACTTGTTTAGTAACAAGATATAAGCATCATTAAAAGCGTTAAGCTTATCCTTAATTCACTTGTAGAAAAGCACTTATGTGCACCTTAGGAATTGATTGGAGTCAAGCTCCCAAGTGCTTACTTGCTGAGTCAATCATAATTAGTTTTTCCTCTTGAACTTAGTCCGTGGGATCTCCAGTCGCTAAGTGAGGTTTCCATTAAGCTGACTCGGTAAGGTTAGGCTTTTAGACTCATTTCCCTCGATGCGCAGTTTATACGCTCTCCACTTAAACCTTTAGTAAGCGGACCTGCTAAATTATCCTTTGACGATACAAAGTCAATAGAGATAATTCCATTTGAGAGCAACTGCTTCACGGTATTATGTCTAGACTTACCGTTGTATATAACATTTTGTGCCCTAGATATAGCTGCTTGATTATCGCAGTGTATACATATAGCAGGCACTGGCTTTTGCCATAATGGTATATCTTCTAAGAATTGTCGAAGCCATTCTGCTTCTTCTCCGGCCTTATCTAAGGCTATGAATTCCGATTCCATAGTGGAACGGGCAATACATGTTTGCTTAGAAGATTTCCATGATACAGCTGCTCCTCCTAGAGTAAATACGTATTCGCTAGTTGATTTTGATTCCTCAGAATCTGCAATCCAATCAGCATCACTGTATCCTTCAAGTACAGGTGGATACTGTCCATACCTCAAGGTATATTCCTTGGTATGTGATACGTAACCCAATACTCGTAGTAGAGCGGTCCAATGTAGATCACTTGGATTACTAGTGTATCTGCTTAACTTGCTTACAGTGTAAGCAATATCGGGTCTAGTGCAATTCATCAAATACATTAGACTTCCGATAATCTGAGAATACTCCAACTGGCGTATTCCAGTTCCTGTATTCTTATGAAGGTAGACGTGTGGGAGAAAAGGATTTGTATTCTCTTTTATCCTATGATCCTTGAATCTTTCATCATCTTATCCACATAGTGAGATTGAGATAGACTGATTCCATCTGGTGTTCTGGTGATTTTAATTCCTAAAATTACATCAGCAACTCCCAGATCCTTCATATCAAAACTGTTGGATAACATTCGTTAAGTGGACTTAATAATTTCAATATTAGTCCCAAGTATCAACGTGTTGTCTACATAAAGACAAACAATGATACATGCATTTTCAACTGTTTTAGTGTACACACACTTATCGCATTCATTGATAGTGAATCCATCTTTGATCATGACACTATCAAATTTCTCATGCCATTATTTTGGAGCCTGCTTTAAACCGTATAAGGATTTTACCAATTTACACACCTTGTGTTCTTGGCCCTTGACTTTAAATCCTTCTGGTTGCTCCATATATATCTTTCATTTAATTCATCATTTAAGAATGCAGTCTTGACATCCATTTGATGGATATCTAAGTTGTGCAATACTGCAATTGCAATTAACATCCGAATGGACGTTATTCTTGTTACTGGTGAATAAGTATCGAAGTGTCAAGTCATTCTTTTTGTCGATAACCCTTGGCTACTAATCTAGCCTTGTACTTATCGATAGATCCATCGGGTTTTAATTTTCGTTTGAAAATCCACTTACACCAAATTGGTTTACTGCCAGGAGGCAAGTTTACCAATTCCTAAGTATGATTACTTAGTATGGATTCTATTTCGCTATTTATAACTTCTTTCCACATTTGTGCTTCTGGGGTTGACATAGCCTCTTTAAATGTTTGAGGCTCGCTTTCAATAGCGTATGCTATGAAATCTGGACCAAAAGATTTTGAGATTCTAGATCTCTGACTTCTTCTTGGTTCAGTTTTCGCATTAACAATTGGTTCCTCGGGGCTTTCGTCCCTGAACGCCATCTCGTGTGTTCTTTTCCCAGAAGTCTTATCTGCTTCCCGTTTGTATGGAAAGATGTCTTCAAAGAACACAACATCTCTAGATTCGATAATCATGTTTACATGAATATCTTGTATCTCTGATTTATGAACCAGAAATCTGTAGGCACTACTATTCAAGGCATAGCGTATGAATATGCAGTCCATAGTTTTTGCTCCCAACTTAGTCTTTTTATGTCATGGTGCTAGTACCTTTGCAAGGCACCCCCACATTTTGAGGTAATGGTAGGAAGGTGTCCTTCCATGCCATAACTCAAATGGTATAAGACCAAGTTTCTTGTGGGGTACTCTGTTTAGAATATAATTTGCAGTTAATAGAGCTTCCCCCCACAAGTTCTGCGGAGCTCCAGAACTTACGAGCATGGAATTGACCATCTCGTTCAAAGTTCTGTTCTTCCGTTCAGCAATTCCATTTTGCTGAGGAATATATGGTGCTTTACTTGAGCTATCTTGATTAGTCTCAGACATTTCCTGCAAGTTCAAGCAGAATAGAAGTAAGAAACTTCAATACTTAATTGTCTTAAGATTGTTGGTTATCTGCTTAACAGAAATCAATCTGACAACTAATCAAGATCACTGAGATATCAACAATCTAATTGGCCAGGTCGGCAAATATCAGGTGGGAGGTTTTCCGTTCAATAGAACGTTCCTTAATTTAAGAACCACCTTTCAATTTTCTTCCTTGGTTAAACACCAATTAGACTGAATCTAAATCTGTCTCGATATACTGTAATGTATATCCCCTGTATAAAGGACTTAATCCACTTATACAGTATTTTGGAGTGAGGTACGCTTAGAGCGAATCTCCTTAAGACAATTACGTCCCTCGTACCGGTGCTAACGGGATAATGGGCGCTGGTCTCCCAAGATACAACACTCCTTCACGGTATTTGGATAGCACTACTACCAAATCACCGTACGGTCGAACCGTAGTCAACCAGTACATTCATAGGATCGTTGAAGCAGCGGTACAAGGACAAATTTCGGATGAATATTTGCCTTTACTTTGGAGTAGCACCCACTGTTGAGGACGAAGAAGGAAGGTTGAAGCACCCACTGTTGAGGACGAAGGAACGTTGAAGAATATTTTTCTTCAGAAGTACCAGATTCAGACAACAATTCTATAACAGAATCTGTTGAATTTTCTGATTCCTCTTTCAGAACAAATTTCGCAGAATCTTCTTTGGAAGTCGCTTTCCTACTTCACGCTGGAAGCCCAGTTCAGAACGCCGAAACTCACTTCAGGCAGATCAGAACTCAAAGAGAGAGAGAGAGAGATTTCGCTGTTGGTGATGTTGATGTTCAATTGAGATCCGGAGCGCTATTTATAGCGCTCCAAGAGGGGCCAACGGGTCCGAACCCAACGAAAGGTTGCAACATTTCGACCCAACAGTCGCAACTGTTGGCATTCCAACAGTCGCAAACCCAGACCCAGCCCCAGGCCCGGTCCCGGTCCCGAGCCCAGCACCGGCGCCGGCGCCGGCCCGCCGGCATAGTTCCCTCCCAATCGCGCGCGAAAATTCCAAGTACCCAAAGGGCACGCCCTTTGTTCTCAACTTTCTCTATTTATACACCACAAACTTCCATCCCATGGCCAATGTGGGACTAAATGCTTTTAGCTACCTTTAGTCCCATTTGGCTTTGAATTAGGCAATCTTTAGACTTGAATATCTCATTCATTCGAAGTCGGAATTGAACATGTGAATATACCACGTTCATCCCCAATGGAAGGAGAACACACTCCAACCATCATCCAATTGATTCGATCAACAGATCTTGCCATAATTCAGCTCAAAGATTCGCTTTTATATTCTTCAATTCTAACATAATAAACTTTAAAAATAGACTAAGCATCTTACGAAAATCTCAAACACAAAGCTTCTGGAGATGATGAAAAATTTTGAGAATGAAGAGATATTGAGAAGTGAGTTATGCGGTTTAGAATTCACCGATTTATAGAGTGAAAACTAGCAGTTTTATAGCCGTTTATAACCGTTGGGGGAGAGAGAAAAGCAATTTATATTTTATACAATTAAATATTGTAATTAAGAAAATAATAAAATAAATGCATTGTACTACATATATTTATGAGGTATAATATAGGCACGCCACTCTACTTAGTGGGTGTTTTGCAAACATAATTAATAAAGAAATAATTATTGAAATAAATATTGGCACAGCACGCTACTCGGTAAACCTTTCAGTGGGTGTTTATCCAGATATAAATAGCAGAATAATAAAATATACACGCAGGCATCAAATTAGAGGTTAGTAAAGATATCATAATTACATCACTTTACTATAAATAGGTGGCAGAGCCTCCTTTCATTATAGTAGTAGTGTTATATGAACATAATTAGTATAATAATTTCGTTTTTCGTAGTCACATCACATTTCTATAAATAGGTGGCAGAGCCTCCTTTCATTATAGTAGTGGTGTTATATGAGTATTATAAGTATAGTAACTTGCTATTTTTACCTTGAGACATTAGAGGTAGAGGCTGAGACTTGTGATAGGATTTTTCCTTGAGCAATGGAAGTAGAGGCTCGTGACAAGACTTTTACCTTAAGCTAATGGAGGCAGAGACTTATGTGGTAGAACTTTTTTCCTGAGCTGACGGAGGTAGAGGCTGGAGACAGAACTAGAGCGATCGTGCTGATAACGTGTTGAAAAACTCCGATAAATATAACACCAAAACAGAGAATTTTAGAGACAGAGTAAAAGTAGGAATTCTTATTGATTTCTGAAATGTATATTGAAATGAATCAGGAAGGGCCTATTTTGGGGTACTATGCAGTTACTACTATGGGCGTGTTTGGTAACTTGCAAAATGTTTGCAAAATGCAAAAAATTTTGCAACTTTACATTTTACACTTGTTTTTGTTTCGTTTGCAAAATGCAAAATGCAAAAAACTTTTGCAACTCTTCTTTTCCCACTTGCAGTTGCTACAGTTAAATTTGTGGTCATGTAAATCTCACTTTTACACTCAAATTTTCCCACTTGCAGTTGCTACAGTTAATTTTGTGGTCATGTAACTCTCACTTGTAGTACACTTACAGTTCAAAACAGTTACTGGAAAATCAATATATAATTTAATATTATTAAATACTTAATATTTTAAATAGTGTTCAATTTCTTATTTAATTATTTAATTATTTTATATTTTTAATCTTTAATTTTTTTATTGTTTTTAATATTGTTTTAATATTTAATATTTACTATTTTAATTTAATATTTTTATTTAATATTTTATTTAATACTTTATTATTTTATTAATACTTATTCCATTTTTTATTATTTTATTTAGAGTTAATATTTTATTAATATAACAATATTATAGTTTACTATATATTTAATTATTTATTTTTTTAATATATAATTAAATATAATTAAATATTTAATACTTTAATAGTGTTCAATTTCTTATTGAATTATTTAATTATTTTATATTTTTAATCTTTAACTTTTTTATTGTTTTAATATTTAATATTTTACTATTTTAATTTAATATTTTATTATTTTATTAATACTTATTTCATTTTTTATTATTTTATTTAGAGTTAATATTTTATTAATATAACAGTATTATAGTTTAATATAAAATTACTATATATTTAATTATTTATTTTTTAATATAAAAAATTACTTTATTAATATCAGAATATATTTTATTATTATATAAATATTTTATTATGTTAATATTGTAAGAATAATTCAGTTTAATAATACTATAATGATAATTTATTATTAAATTATAATTATATTTTACTTTATTAATTTTATATTTCTATAATATTACAATAATATTATAATAAAATTTATATTATAATAATTTTCAAGTATTTTTAATATTATAATATTATAACTATATTTTATTATTGTTGTAACATTTTTTTAATATTTATATTTTATTAGTATTCTTAAAATTTTATTAACGTTCTTTAGATTTTCTTAAAATTTTATATTATTTATTTAGTTAATATTTTAGTAATATTTTACTATTTATACTAATATTTTATTAATATTATTGTTATAAATAAAATATGAAGATTATTAATTTTTTATCTCAAATTTATTAATACAATTTAATTTGCAATAGTAGATTTAATTTAATAGTATTTATAATATTTAAATCACTGCTACAGTTACTTTTGTGGTCAACTTTTCACTTACGCTTTTACATTACCAACCAAACACCGTAAAACACAATATACTTTACCATTTACACTTTCACTTTATCAACCAAACACCGTAAAACACAATATACTTTTACATTTACACTTCACTTTATCAACCAAACACCGTAAAACACAATATATTTTCTCTGCTACAGTTCATTTTTTCCATTCTCATTTTACGACTTACGACTTGCGACGTTTTGCAACGAAACAAACAGGCCATATGAATCACTATGCATGATTGCGTCATCGCTTGCATCAGCGCATAGTAAAATCATTAATGACGCATAATAAAAGTTGACAGCCATCGTTTCATAACATATTCTATAATCTCTCATGTTATTTATTTGATTTTTATTTTTAACAATAAAGATTTGATATTTTAATTTTTTTGCTCACTTTACTGTTTACATTGCAACTTGCATCATACCCAAGGGTTGGTTACAGGCGGGGAAACATTGGGCGGCGGCGGCATGTAAGACTCAAATGTATGAGAATTATTAATATTATTTTGAAAAATAAAAAAATATTTTTGTTAGATTATCTATATATAATAACCCAATTCTCACAGTACCCCACGTGGTCTTTTCTCCTCTTCCAGTTAAAGCAACAACGGGATCAATTTTTCCCATGCTGTCCCAGTTCTACACGTGGACTACCGTCCAAACCGCGTATTCAAATTCCGCATCTCCACCAGAAGAACCCAAAACCCGAGACGGCTTCTCCGTAGCCGCCCATTCCTTCCACGCTCAACTCGTTCATTTCTTTTCCCCTCTTCTCTTCTCCTCTCAATTCTCTCCCCTTTCTTCTCACTCACAATCACCGACCACTTCCCCCATTAAAAAACCCTAACCCCAAGCCCCCAGATTCCGGCGTCTGTAGACTGCTATGTGTACTCCCGCCGCTCGCTTCAGTCCCGTTGCTGCTGCCGGTTGCTGGATCGAGGGCGGCGTTTCCCGCGTCTCTGATGTTCGCGCTGCAGGAACTGGCGACCTCGCCCTTCTCGCCTCGAATTTGCCCCAGTAAGTTAGAAAATGGAGGATTCGGTAGGTATTTTAGGCTCAATTATGGAAGAAAAAGATTGTATTTTGGAAGAAAATGGAGGTTTGCGGCACACACGCTCCCTTCGGAAAGAGAGAGCCCCAATTCGGACGCTGAGTTCTTGAGCTCGTCTGCGAGGAGTGTGAAGAAAGCGCAGAAGTTCTTGGTTTCGAAAAGGTTGTCTGATGAATTGGGGTATGAGGAGCCAGAACCGGGATCGGCCGAAGAGCCGATGCAGATGACATCCACCTTCACAAACTACCGGCAAGACCCTTTGGTAGATAAATTAAGGACTCAGCTCGGAGTGATTCATCCAATCCCTTCGCCTCCCATTAATAGGAGCATTGTGGGCTTCTTTGTGTTCTTCTTCTTTGTTGGAGTTGTTTTTGATAAGCTGTGGACGTCGAGGAAAAGGGACAAATCGAGCAGGGATGTTCAACAGGGGACTTGGCCGCAGGTGCCCACGAGCTTCTCGCTGTTTCTTGATAAAGATTTGCAGAGGAAAGAGTCTGTGGAGTGGGTTAATATGGTTCTGGGGAAGTTGTGGAAGGTGTACAGAGCTGGGCTTGAGAATTGGATTATTGGGGTGCTGCAGCCGGTGATTGATAACCTCAAGAAGCCGGATTATGTGCAGAGGGTCGAGATTAAGCAGTTCTCGCTCGGGGAGGAGCCCTTGTCAGTTAGGAATGTCGAGCGCAAGACTTCTCGTCGTGTTAATGATCTGCAGTAAGTCCCCTCTGTAGAGTATGTTAAAGTTTTACTGATTTGTTTTATAAATTTAGTTTAATGAACTGATGTCTGATGGTTCTAAACCTAAAAAAGTAGTACCAATTGGGTAGCTTTCATTTCTCTCTAACAAAGATAAACCAAGTGAATCTTCCTAGAGTTTGGTATGGTTGACATCTGTATTACATATATACAAACTAGAGGACACTGGGACTACAAAAATTTTGTTATTCAGGACCTCCAAAATGGCTGTACTCATTGATCATAGGATTATTATGCATTATTTCTCTAATCTACTCTAACAGCCATCTTAGGGCCAGTTCTAGCTCAACTATCATCATTGTATTGGATCGTGATTATTGCTTCTTGGGACTTTAGCTTCCCATCTCATCAGTTATCAACCATCTTTTTCCCCACCCGGAATCAGTTTCTAGAAAGAATCTTGTTACTCTCTAAAAAAAAAAAAAAAAAAAAAAAAAAAAAAAAAAAAACCTTTGCGAGTCTTCTATCCAGTGGAACTTCTTGCGAGCTATCAAAACTCAGAAAAATAACCATCATTTTCCATGAGGGTCCTCATCATCATGCTTCCTTCCATATCTACTCCGCCTTAATAGGAACGAATTGAGCCTTAAGTGTTGCCTGGTGAGATCTATACTTGTGTTTTAGGGGCGACCCTTTGTTGTTGCCATCCTACTTGAAAAATCTAATAGGAGTTACATGCCATGCAACCTTCAATTGTTTCATTGCATTTTCATTTTGTAGACTTAACTTTTACTTAGCAATGAAGCCTTTTCTTAAATACGTGCTACTTTTATTGACTTGTCTTTTACTCGGCTATAAGGCCTTTCCTTAAATACGTGCATGTTTCAATGCATATACCTTGGGGCGTGTTTGTTATTCTTTTGTAGACTTGACTTTTACATAGCAATAAGGCCTTTTTAGCATGCTACTTTTGTAGACTTGACTTTTACTTAGCAACAAGGCCTTTTCCTTAAATGGTGTGTGTGTGTGTGTGCCAATGAAAATACGCTACTTTTGTAGACTTGACTTTTACTTGGCAACGAGGCTTTTTTCTTAAATGTGTGTGTGAGTCAATGAAAATACCCTACTTTTGCAGACTTAACTTTTTCTTTGCAATACACCTTTTCTTAAATGCTTTGTTTGAAGGTTTGAGGTGAGACAAGTAAGACAACTAGAATTAAGTGGGAATTGTTGGAAAATTGAGACCAATCCCTTAGACTATTCTAAGTGTAATTTTTGACCCTCCCGCGCAGTTTATATACAAACACAATTCATAATTAAATTAAAAATAAATATAATTCTATTTTCAATTCACGCTAAATTCTATTTATTAAATAAACAAACCGAATCTCATGTCGTTCAAATGTAGGACTCCATGGTTGAGATAGATATACTCTCATCCTAACATGTGGTAATGGTAGAGAAGCTCTCTCTCATGTGAGAGTGCTCGTGTGTTAAAGAGGAGACGGTGACTATGCGGGCGAACTATTTGGCATTTATCAGATCCAGTGAAAAACCCTAACTCCTCAAATTTACATTTACATTTATCTTTTTAGTGAGAACTTAGGACCTAATGCTATCTTAGGCAACTGTGCCAGCCGCTCACTTGGAGAATAAATGATTCTCTCTTAATATGCTGAGTAGGAAAATCTGAGTCTTATTTCCTTCTGTTTTGCTAAAATCTTCCTAGTATCAGTTTAAATTGTAAAATATGCACAACCCCAAGTCTATTCAAACCAGTCTTGTACGCAGGGTAAGGCTCAGGTTGTCAGATTTTAAACTTGGTGTCAGAAAACCCTTCGTGATACACTCCTGATGTAGGGGATCAAGACAGAAGTAAGCAGATCAAGACAACAACTGTGGACAACCCAAGTTCAAATGTCGAGAGACTGAGCCCGAAGCTGTCGACAACCAAAATCATTGTCGATACACTGACTGTAGAAGCGTTTTCCCGATAGTTTTAGTCTGTCGACAGCAACAAGTCAACTGTCAACAGGCCTGCAACATATCAACATTTTTGACTCTGAACAAGATTTGGTTTTCAAGTTTGATTTGAACTCTAATTTGTTTCATTTTTCTTTTATTTAATTAGGTTTTCTAGTTAAATTAATATTCTTCTTTATTTGCTACAAAAGCTCAAGAGGTTGTCCCTCAAGATCGATGATCAAAGTCTAACCGATGGTACATACCGAGGCGGACAGGGTCATCCATCAACTAATCTTCCACCACCACCTTCACCCTTACATCCACCACAACAACCACCTGCATCACAACCACCACTAAATCAATCACCTCCGTTACAACCACCCCTTATCGACCACCCCCACATCATCCACCACCCCTACATCATCCCTACATCATCCACCACTCATCTCTAGTTTGAAGAATTCTCCGACGAGGAAGAATTACGCAATCCCATCTATCAATACGATGATTTTAAGATGAATACGAAGATGAAAGGATGACCTATGGAAGACGAAGGAGGTTCGCTAATCCTATTCTAAACGGGAGGTGGATTTCCTAACCCTAACAGGGGAGACAGATTTTCTAACCCTAACAGGGGAGAGAGATTTTCTTATCCTAATTATGGTAGGAAAGAAGGGTACCCAAGTCCTAATGAATATAGGATGAAAGTTGAGATTCTTTTTTTAGTGAGAACTTTGACATTGGATCCTTCTTGAATTGGATATATAAAGTAGAGAGAAGTTTTTTGACATGACTTATGTCCCGCATAGAAGCAAGTCAAGTTTGTGGCATACAAACTCAAGAGAGGAGCAGCCGCATGGTGGGATCAATTGCAAATCTTAAGACATCAATGTAAGTCACCCGTGATGATGTAGAGGCACATGAAGCAACTACTTCAAGGTAGGTTTATTCCGCCCGATTATCAACATATTTTTTATAATCAATTTGAACACTATCAACAAGATACAAGGATTGTTATGGCATATACGGAGGAATTTTATTGCCTATCATCACGTTGTGACATGTATGACGGAGGAGTAACAAGCATTAAAGTATATTAGTGGTTTAAAGTGCCCTATTTAAGAACGTGTGATCTTTCACGATGTGTTCTCCGTTGATGAAGCTCACAGCAAAACATTAGAGATCGAGAGACTACAAAGTAAGACTCCACCTTTCAGGCGTGCAATACCAATTGAAGTCGGCAAGTGACACAGAAGTTCAGAGTTCCACATTGGTTAACTGCAAGCCAACCCGTCAGTCGACCAATACCTTTGCATCAACACCAGTTACAACTATCGCAGCTGCAAAGAGTAAAGAGAATCCCTACGTTAAGCCTGGTGTTGTCAAGTACTATAGGTGTGGAGAGCCTGGACAGTGGACACTGATTCAATGAATGCCTAAGAGGAAGCAAGTTAGTATGGCGGATTACAAAGATGACGAAGAGAAAGAAGTCGAGATTGAAGAAATAAATGATTTCGACTGTGCCGATGAGCATGGGAACGCTGCAACTTGTGTTGTTCAAAGATTACTGTGCAAACAGAAGGCACCCGACACTGCACAACGATATCAAATTTTTTATTTAAGGTGTCGGTCACAAGCGAAGTGTGCAATCTCATCATTGATAACGAAAGTTGCGAGAATATCGTTTCTAGAGCACTCGTGGACTATTTGAAGTTAGAGATGGAACCACACCCTCATCCTTCCATTATTGATTGGATCAAGAAGCGGCCCTCTATCAAGGTAACATATTTATGTCATGTTTCTATTTCAATTGACAAGTTTTATCAAGATTCTGTTACTTGTGATGTGGTTGATGTGAACACATATCATATTCTTTTAGGGAGACCATGACAACATGATGTTGATGCAACCCACAAAGGTAAAGAAAACATCTATATGTTTAATTGAAAGGGCAAACAAGTTGCCATAAGACCAATCCCACCTGCTCCAAAATCTACAAAAGAAAAAGAACCAAAATTCATATCCATATACAATCAAGGCGAGTTTTTAGCAGGATCGAAGGAAACATAATAAAAATTTGCTTTAGTGGTCAAGAAAGAAGTTACTCCACCTGCTGAAATTTCTGAGAAGAGGGGACCATTGTTGGAAGAGTTTAAAAGAGTTAGTTATGATGAGCTTCCGGAAGGATTACTACCCATGAGAGATATCCAACATCATATTCTGGAAGCAAGTCTACCTAATCGTCCACACTGCCGAATGAATTCCAAGGAGACTGAAGTTTTAAAAGAGAATGTGCGATTGAAGTTGGAGAAAATTAATGCAAAGTATAAAGTGACAGCTATAAGAAAAGGTGGGAGAAACTCTTTGAGGAAAGAGATATTCTAAAATATTCAATGTGGCGATCTCTATGAACATCATGTTAGCCCGGAGGCCTTCCTCTCTAGTTTTGATGATGATTAACTCATGTAGTTATGTTTACTAATAATCTTGTGATTTTAGTTTCAGATCATTTAGCAAGATATTAGTTGGTGATTGCTTCAAAATAGGAGTTTGGAAGCTTTCACTTGGTGATTCCAGGGCCCGAGCATCAAGATCTTACATAGCCTAGCTCGTGGATCACGGTTTGGATCGAGTCTACTTGACGATGGAAGATCGTCAAGAAGACTTAGGTATCCATAGTTTAGTTTAGTGTGTTTAGATCCATTTGTAAAGATAAGAATAGTTGATATGCTCAAGTGCACAACACACACGTTTTATGTTTGGATTTGGTTTTCATGAATAGATTGATCAAAACAAGTTTATTTGTTTTTATGTATATTAGATGTGCTCTATATACATACATGCTTACATGACTTATACAAACTTTGTTTGACATACCTATTCATGTAGTTTTATGTTTTGATATTTTTAACAAAACATATTTTTGGATTTAAAGACAAAAACTATGATATATATGTTTCATGTATATTGGACTTATGTCCATATGCAACATGCTTCAATTTGTTTAAATATCATGTTTTTATATTTCAATGAGTTTTAGGAAAAATCAGATTTCCTATTGAAAAATCCAAGTTTGATAAAATACATGTTTTGGTTTTTGATAAAAATGATAAGACACAAAAATAGTTCAAATTGCTTGATATTTGAGTTGAAATTTTTATCACATGTTTATATATCAACGCAAAATGAGAAAACTATTTTTAGGGATTTTTAGAAGTTTTTATAAGATTTTTAGAAATATTTTTAAACCCAGTTTCTGACCCAGAACTGGCTGACAGGCCAGGTCAGTCGACCGCACCAAGGGCCGGTCGACCGTGCGGTCGACCGACGTGCACAGAGCTGTGCACGTCTGGCAGCACAGTAGGCCAGTCGGCCGACCGGTCGACCGGACCAGAGAGCTTTGCTCTCTGTATCTGGGCGGTCGACCGGGATTGCTCAACGGTCATATTTCAGACCGTTGGCGGTCGACCGGCCCGGTCGACCGCCAGCCTGTCAGGCTGACGGATCAGCCTAACGGCTAGTTTTCTTTTGGGCCTATAAATACCCCATCTCTTTAGGGTTTTGGATAAGATTTTTAGAGCCAAAATTTTCAGACTTTCTCTATTGTTTTAAACAAGTTTTCAAAAGATTTTAGAGCTTCAAAAGATCAATCTTATTTGTTTTAGAGTTTTTGAAAAAAATCAAAGAAAATAGAAAAATTAGGAGATTTGTATTGTTCTTCATTTTTATCTTTTACAAAGAGTTTTCTCAAGTATTTTTCTTTGAGTTTTTGTTTTCCAAACTCTAAATTTTTCACACTTGAGCTATATCTTCTATCCTACTCTATTAGGATCTTATTTTGTGGAAAAGGAAAGTGTTTGAGGTTGATTGAGCCTCCAAGTTGTAAACACCCTTGCTTTTGTTGTATCCCTCTTTGGTAGAGGTTGATCGGGTGATTGGTTTGCTCCCTCTTTGGTAGAGGTTGAGGCTTGTGTTTGCTCCCTCTAGTGAGAGGTAGAGTTTGGTTTGTAACCCTCTTCAGTTGAGGTGTTTGTGATTGTTTGGCTACGGGCCTACCCCTCGGTTGTGAGGCGGTGTTTGAGAGAGGAGTTCGGTACTCCCTTATTGTAACAAATCCTCCTCGGTGGAGGTTCCCTCGGTGGGAGTCCTCGGTGGACAAGATAGTGGATTAGAAATCCTTCTCGGTGAAGGCGGGGACGTAGAGCTAGGGGCTCGAACCTCGAAACATATCCTTGTGTTTGCGTTTGATCCATTGCCTCTTTAACTCTCTCTTTTATTTGTGCAAAGTATCATTCATTCATTCTTATCTTATTGCTTGCATTTGTGCCTTGCATTATTTCATATTGT
The DNA here is from genome assembly GCA_038442645.1 of Agave tequilana. NCBI lineage: Eukaryota > Viridiplantae > Streptophyta > Magnoliopsida > Asparagales > Asparagaceae > Agave > Agave tequilana. Next base: position 24,069 of record JAVJIF010031906.1, on the reverse strand, counting down.
TTATCATTCTTATATGTTTGGCTTGCTTGTGTGTGTGCCTCACTTGTACTTAACCACAAGAGCTTCATATAGCACCTCAACCCTTATCTAGGGGAATCAAGACGAGTTAGTCCAGAGCCCTTCACGGGGAATTCGGCTACACTTGTTGGTTGTATTAAGTGTGTTGCAAAATTTATTTTAGCTTCCGCATTTAGTTTCTAGATTAGTATAATCACCTATTCACCCCCCCTCTAGGTGATTTCACATCACCCTACCAAGTAGTTATATCTAGATTTTAACTCGAGAATGAGTTCCTTTGAAGAGGGAGGGACTGATGTAGGAGATTAAGGTAGAAGTAAGAAGATCAAGACAACAACTGTCGACAACCCAAGTTCAGTTGTCGACAGACTGAGCCCAAAGCTGTCGACAACCAAAGTTAGTTGTTGAAAGACTGATTGTAGAAGTTTTTTTTCTGAGAGTTTGACTTATAACAACAAGTCAGCTGTCGATAGACCTGCGGCGTGTTAGCGTATCTGATTCTGAACATGATTTGATTTTCAAGTTTGATTTGGACTCTAATATTTTTCGTTTTTCTTTTATTTAATTAGGTTTCCTAGTTAGATTAGTTTTCTTTTTTATTTGCCTATATAAGTCCTTTGTATCTTTATTTTTAGTATTCAACTTTTGATAATCAATAAAATTGTGTTTTTCTTTTTCACTTGCTTGTGGATTCGAGTTGTTTATCCTTTACTTGTAGATTTCAATGTTCTATTCTACATGAATATATCATTTAGGATTCATTGGCGTTAAAACGAGATTTAGCCAGTATTATTCACTTCTTTGTCCGCATCAACTCCAAGCCCCTGACCAGCCTGCCCAAGTTCCAACCCTGGACTCAAATAAGTGTGTAGGGGATAATGTGGATCCGTGACCAGTGTGTATTCAGCTCAATGTTGAATAAGATACTAAAACTAAAGATTACTTGGCAAATCTGGTCTTATACTGGTCTCCTAATTTTACACCCCTGCGCAACCCACCCTCTGCGCAAAATTAGAAACCTCCATCAATGCGCCATTTTCCAAAATCCAAAGGGAAGAAAAAGCAGAGAAAAGAACAGAAAACACAAATATTTGACCTATAAACTTCAGTGCACTTCAAATGCTATTGTGGCTTAGGTGGTTTGCTTCGAACCTTCAAACCTAACCTGGTCTTTAAACGGGCCAGGTAGTCGTACCCAAACCCGACCAACATATATGTTAGCCTACCCGCAACCTGACCCCAATGTGGGAGCGTTGTATATCTAACACATCGAGTTTGAAACTGTTTGTGTCACACTTGACTACAAATTGAGTTTCATCATTTTAAAACTTTTGCTGACAACGATGATCAAACTAACCAACAAAAAACAATAACACTTGCATGCTAGACAATATAGCAAGCAATGCTTGCTGTTTAAGATATTATTTTTTTTTTATAAGAGTGAAGTGATCAAGGCTTGAAACAAACTAAAAAGTGAGTCTTTAAAAGCTTTATACTTTTGATAAGAGAAGGAAAATAACCTCCACCAATAAACCAACAGAACATGTGCGTTCCCACAACGTACCAGCTGTTCAACATATAATAGTCAACATTTTATTACATATAACAGGCATGGAGGGGTCACTTGGGTCATAGCCTAAATCCCAACCAGACCTGTTTAAAAAAGGATCAGCTAATCTACCTGATTATGTTCTGAACCGACCTGTAACTTCAGGCCTGGCCTGGAATGAGATGAAATTACCACCACCCAGCTGATCTACGCTCGTGTCCACTTCTAGATCCTAAATAAGTTGAGGTCAATTAGGGTCCCAATGGACCCAGTTCTGGATCAAGCCTGTTGCTTCCGTGGCCTCCAACATCTTTTCCCTAATTGGTGGAGATGTGAACTAGCATAGGGGAATATGAGGTAGAGTGTTGGGAAATTGGTTGGAAAATTGTAGCATAGGCTGTAGACACCTCCAATGAAGGGCTGTGCAAACTTTTACACCATCTTTTTATTTGATAAGCGCATACTTCTTATACCCTTATGAAGATATTGACTCACCAAAATGGCTAATAATGAAACTTGAATATTTGATTATGACATTAGATTTTGAGGAATTCTTAGGAGTGGAACCTTTAATTGTCTAAAAATCATATCAATACGTTATTTATTTTCTTTATAAACGTGGATCAACATATTGAATTATTCTTTATGTCGAAATCATTTTTTGCTTATCTGATCCGCGAATCATATACATATTTTTATGCCAGGTATCATATTGGTCTCCGTTATACTGGTGGTGCTCGCATGTTGTTGTCACTGTCCTTGAAATTTGGTATCATCCCTGTAGTTGTGCCTGTTGGCATTCGTGATTTTGACATCGATGGGGAACTATGGGTTAAGTTGGGACTGATACCATCTGAACCCTGGGTGGGGGCTGTTTCATGGGCTTTTGTCTCTCTTCCAAAGATCAAGTTTGAGCTGGCACCATTTCGCCTATTCAATCTCATGGGTATGTTCCAATACCTGTACGATAACTCTATTGTATTGTTTTCTTAGCATCTAGTTAGCTTTTCATCAAGCAGCTGCACTTCATATTAAGGTGTAAAATATAGAGTTAATTGAGCTGGGTTTGTAGGATATGCTTGTGGATTAATAAGGACTTTAATTTAAGCATTTCAAAGAATGCATTTACTTTTCTACTTATAATTCTGAATCCCCCCATCCAAAAACACACACACACACACAAAAAAAAAAATAATAATAATCATCCAGCACAGCCTTTAGACTTGGGCTGTATTCAAGTATAGAAAATCAAAGTTTCTTCAACTGAGTATCTGATTATAAGAGACTGGCAGTCATTTTCTTAGTGGTTGGCTACATACATTCAGATTGGAGCGAGTACAAAACAATTTTCTTAGGATCTTGGATCATGAGGCAGATTTAGTATGATATACCTTCGGATTAAAAAGATTATATTCCCAGTTGTTTCTTGTTTTCTTTCGCTGCCAAGCCTGTTACATGCAAACATGCACATTTATATTGACACTTCATTTGATATTTAAGTAATCTTAGTTTCAATGTTTTTTGCATGTATTTGGACGTTCTCCATCTCCACCAGCAATTCCTATACTTTCAATGTGAGTGAAACATCTTTGTTACTTTATCATTAGTTTATTCATAAATCTTCCAAAGAAGCTATATTATTCTGAAGCTATCTTTTCTGGAAGTTATGTATTGGTGACTTGTTCTTTCTAACATTATGCAGCAATCAACAGTTTGAGGCACTTAATGTATAGTTTATTCATGTAGTTTTTGGCCTTTATATGCACGACGTGCTAACCCTGATGACTTTGGAATAAAGGCTTTGTTGTTAAGTTAGATTTTATGCATGTAGTAGGTTACATTTTATACAAATTTAGTGGCTTACAAAGTGCAGCATCTTACATTGACACTTGGTTCGCAAAGTGTGAGATATTTTTTTCGTCAATTGAGTTTGTATTGATTCAAGAAGCTATGTTTGCGATCTTTAATGCTATAGTGGTTGTGAAGATACTGCTTGCGGAATAAGTAGTATAGACTATATACATCAAAGAGAATATTCTTGGATTACTCGGTATTTAGGGGCAATGATTCAGGAAGGATGACTTAAAGTGTAGGGTAGAAGCACATATGCTTGCTTTTAGATTATATGATTTGTGCTATATCAGTATATCTTAGTTGTAATGGACTATTGACTATGCTGATGAAATCTGCTTGGGGGTAATGTTTGTCACACATCAATGCACCCTCATTGTATGTTTTAAATTTTAATTAATGACGATGATGAAGTTGAGAAAGGAGTAGGAATATTTGTTATGCAAATTAGGAGATTTTTTTTATAATTGAACTTGTGGTCATCAATTAACAAAATTGCAATTCTTGATACATTGCAAATGCGTTGGGGACACGGCTTTGCTACTAGTGTGTGCTAATGTGGTTTTGTGGATACATTTGTGGCTTGTGCATGCATGCTTGCTGCGAAATGGCTATTCTTGAATCTTTCTACATTGCAACAACACTCAAATCGGTGATCCATGCTTATCATTCAGAGAGTCACTAGTCCAAGGGATCCCATGTACCTGCAGGATGGTTTATGATGCTTCTGTTATGTTAAAGTGTTAGCTTATCCTCTTTATCAAAACCTCAGGATGATGGGTCATGGGCAATGTATATCAAACAATCTTGAACACTTCCCCTGATATAGAACAGGTGGAAGGTCTTTGACAGTAAGGTTATTTGTGCGAAAAGAAGAAAAAAAATTGGGGGTAAATGAGTGTTAGCATTCTTTAACCCCCTTGGAATTCTTATCTCGACCGCAGGCCCCACTGACAGCGCACTTGCTGTCTGGATCCGGAACACTATTGAGCTGAGGACATCTCGCTTTAAAGTGTGGACTTGGGACTTTTATAACATGTAATTAGACATATTTTTTTATGAGTAAAATTGTTGTTTTTTATTTTCTGAATAAGTATCAAGGGTTCTATGGATATTAAATGATGCAAGCTACTATTACTATCATAGATTCTATGGATATTAAATGATGCAAGCTACTGTTACTATCATACTTTTAACTTTTCCAAATTGCTATCCAACTACACGAACCCTTTGTTCCCTGTGGCCATACCTGTGCAACGAATCAAAGCAGCGTATACAGATCTATAATCCTGGATAAATAAATATCCTTTAAATTGTGAATATAATGTTAGAGGACCCCTTGAAACTTAATGCTCTGATGTCGTGTTAGTACAAAGTTAAGATGGCAAGTTCTGGCCTACAATGTGCACCAAGTAATCTTAACAGGTAGGTGGATTCATCATGTTTAGTATCACAGCCTTAGATTCTGATTTTCAGTCTGACTCTGCATGAGACTGTTTTATCCTTGGATATGTTATTTGTGTCTCTAATTAAGTGCTCTGCTAAGCTGGCCAGGACGGGTTACATGCTTTCCCACAGTTTATTTATCCTATGTTGTAAATTTATTATCATCCATGTTACTATGTAGCACCCACCACGAACATGGATCGACATGAACATGGCAATAAAAACACCTCTACTCCTATGACATGAGGTGAGGCATGCATTCTGTGTGATGTATGATTTACCCCTTAATTGCACATACTTAACGTGCTTTATTGCATATACTATAAATTGAATTTTGTTGCACTTGCATTGCGTTCACACAATAAGTGTAGTAAATGTATAGTCACATCACATAGGCGCCCGCCCGCCATACGCACACACAAACAGAGAGTTGTGTAGACATAATCATGTGTACATGGTAAATTCAACAAGACTAGGACGGTCGTGAAAATAAACACCAAGAAAATACACATTTTGTATAAACTTTTATCATAAACAGGACATTATTTCTGATAATATAACTAGATATAAAGTTCACATGTCAAACATTAATGTTGTGTGCATTTGAACGAAGTACATAAGGAAAAAATGGTTTGTCTTTACAACCTCTTTTTAGTATTTTGACTATTTCCTCAAGGATCTTGATCTCATGTTTTATGTTGAAACATATCCTATGTTTACTGTGATTTAATGTCAACTTTTATTCTACTTATTTTTGTAACATTTGTAAATATAACATGAAAAAAGGAAGCATATTCCACAATATATATATATATATATATATATATATATATATATATATATATATATATATATATATATATATATAGACTTGTTTCATTCCGGAAGGATTCGAGCATCTATAAACCAAAAATCAAGTGTTTTGAATACTTTTTGTCCATCCATCAAGCGGCGCAAAATGGACGGCCGAAAGTAGTGAGTTAGTTAGTTTAACATTATAGAATATTTGAAACCTAACAAAACTTAGTTTGTAGGGGTTTTAAATGTTTAGATCATGATCAAATGGCCGGATCGAGAATTTCTATGTCTAAAGACAGATCTAACCAATTCACTACTTTCGGCCGTTCATTTTGCGCCGCTTGATGGATGGAAAAAAGTATTCAAAACACTTGATTTTTAATTTATAGATACTTGAAATAATATAGATCAACTTCAACGGAGTGGATCTTGTATTTGAATGTCGGAGGGTTGTATTTGAGTAGGAAAGATTCAGGCTCGAATCTTTTTGAAAGGACACAAGTCTCTCTCTCTCTCTCTCTCTCTCATATATATATATATATATATATATATATATATATATATATATATATATATAGAGAGAGAGAGAGAGAGAGAGAGAGAGAGAGAGAGAGTAGGATCCTTTCAAAAGGATCCGGACCTGACCCGAACCCTTCCCATTGTAATTCAATCCCTCGACATTTAAATTCAAGATCCAATCCGTTGCAGTTGATATATATATAAAGACGTATCGAAGTGTCAAAGTGCATTTGACCAGTGCCAAAAGAGTTTTCAACATGAAACTTAGAGAAGTGCCTTGCAAGTACCAAGGAGCGTCAAGAAGAGTCATGTCAGATATGTATCAATGCGTCGTACACTGCGGCAAAATTCGTGTAGAATTGTTCTCTTACACAGTCATTGGATTCACTTTCAGAACACGATTACTATTTTTCTAAAGCTTTTGGCATATCTGCTTATATATGACTTAAAATATCCTTTTCTGTTTTCAGCTAAGTATTTGTTTTCTTTCTGCCTAGGTTCTTGACAAAGCTGCTCACTGTAGATCTGCCTCGACTTTTTGTGCGGCCGAAAAAGATTGTCCTTGATTTTCAGAAGGGCCAAGCGGTGGGTCCTCTTTCAGATGATCTTAAAGCTGATGTGATTAACGAAGGAAATAAGGATTTTGTGGGGAGTTGTCGGTGACTCTAGTTGATGCTCGTAAACTTGCTTATGTTATATTTGGTACTGTCCTACTTTCACCTGTTCACTTGAGTAGCTTTTCATTGATTTGCAACTTGATTCAAGCAAAATAAACAAAATCTGAAAGAAGTACCTTTATTTTTTGACTGTGATATTTAATTTGGTCTGTAATATAAAAATAGTATTCTCAATCTTCAGCATAATTTTAGAGTTTTGGTGTAGTGGCAGGGACTTTAATATGGTATCAAAGCAATTCAGGTTCAAATCCCAAAAGCACACATTTAAAAGAAGTGGATTAAGAAAATTACTGCTACACAAAAGCTGAGATTCCCCTCATAAAAAGGACACTTAACTTGTGGTGGGTGCTAGAATATAAAAATAATACCCTTAACCCTTACCAAAACTTTGGAGTGCAATGGCACAGAGTTTAATATGGTCTATATTCAATCTTTTAGGTTTTACAAAGGTTAAAATTTTAGCGCGAGTATACTAGTGCTGTATATTAGTGCTGGTCTTGTTATAGGGCCATTTATTTGATGTATATAATTTGCATTAGGGACAATAGTAGGGTCATTGTTTTTAGGTAGTGCTATATGCTGTGGTTTTGAATGAAACTTTGATTTGAAATATTGTCCAAACTAATGGTTAACTTGTTTTAAATCTAATTTCCCAAAACTATGTGTGTATTGGCAGGGAAGACGGATCCATATGTTGTTTTTAGCCTAGGTGATCAAGTTATTCGAAGTAAAAAGAACAGCCGGACAACAGTCATTGGGCCACCTGGAGAGCCAATATGGAACCAGGTATCATTCTCTGTCCTAGTCATCATATGCTCTAGTTATTTGTTCTCAGTATGTTGAAACATTCAACTAGCATTTGTTGCCGAAGTGCTTTTATATTTACACTGGTTGCAAAGTGATGGATTTTCTTCTTTGAACAGGATTTCCATTTACTTGTTGCAAACCCTAAAAAGCAGAGATTATCTATCCAAGTAAAAGACTCTTTTGGTTTTGCTGATTTCACTATTGGCACGGGTGAGGTAAAGTTTAGCAACTGTCCTATATTTTCTCTGTGCAATAGGGAGCCCGCTTATCAAATATGATTATCACAACTAATATACTTATTTTGTGTGTGTCGCACCCCTGCGCGTATAATGGTAGAGGTTGCATGGTTGGTTTTGAGGTCAACCATCCTCTCCCATAGCATATGCATGTGGCATGCCTAGAAAATCTCAATAATGTAGAACCCATGTGTATAACCTGTAGTTCAATATGTGCATGTGTGCGTCAGTGTGCGTGCATGTGTAGTGAGATTTCATTGATTCTTACTCTTATGAAAGAAAATTTAGTGTTGTATATATTGTATACTACACTGTACTCATGTCATCCTATCATATAAAGTCTGTCAGGTAAGACTGGCATTCTTCATGTAAAGGTGCTTGCAAGTTGCATCCATAACCATGAACTTCTGTGTCGATGTAACATGAATACGCTTGTTTAGACTTGTGTTACATCTTACTCCCTCTAGCAGAGGATTTCAGCACATACTATTGGAGGCAACATGTTGATGGTTTCTGATACCAGATATTACCCTAATGTTATCACTAGTGGCTTCAAAGTTCAAATTTTGAAGGGTGTAAGTTGTCTGTGTGACTGGCGGTGAGAAATTATGTCATTGGATTCTTTATCACTTGTAGTGGATCTCCTTTCTGTCCAGATATTTGGCCTTTTGGTGTCACCTGCTCAATTAAAGGACAGCTTTGTGTTCCTAGCTACATCTCTTCTCCATCTACACAACTACGACTATTAGGACATCATAGCCATTGCTGCAACTTCCCTCTCTTTCCTTCACAGTTCCCTCTCTAATTTATTATTTCAAGCTGAAAATAGTGAACTGTAATGCAACTACACAATCTTCAGCCCGCAGGAGTTTCTTTCATCATGCACGCAAATTTTCTATCCTGCAGGATGACAAATTAAGTTCTTTGTAAATAGGAGAGCATATACAGCTCCCTGTTTGCTGTAAAAAAACAAAAGTCATTCTCAACTAATTATTTGAGTCTAGTACGATCATTGTTGCACAAGCTTCAGCTCGTGGCTAGGTCAATACTAATTAACTTTATTTGTGGTCAGCAAATGCCAAGTTAGGCACCACTAACGGACTGTTTTCTAATTCTAAGCAGTGCATGTGCATATTCTTTAGAAATATATTTTAGATCAATATACATGAATTGTCTGATTTAGTTGTGATAAACAAATACTAAGTTAGACACCACTAACAGAATGTTTTCTAACTTTAAGCATCTATCGTCTTCCTTGCACAATTTTTTGAAGTATATTTAGATCTAACCTGAATTGTTCATTAGGATTTGCGTGAATAAGATTTTGCAGTCTGATGAAAACATGATTTATGGGCCTGGTTTAGTTGCTTCAGAAAAGTCTGATCCTTTCTCTACGTGACAGTTCACTTGCTAATTGTATATCTTCCTCTTTACTGTGGAAATATCATTGTTTATTTCATGTCAAGGACAATTCATTATTGGAAACCCTCATACCAGCATTATAACCTTCATATATTGGCTTGATCATTTTTCATGCATAAATACAACCCCCGTACCAGCATTATAACCTTCCTTTATTGGCTTGATCATTTTTCATGCAGTAAATACATGTAGGTTACTGCAAACTTTAATAAGTTAAAATGTTCTTCGTTAAGAAACCAGCAGAGTCTGAGAAACATAGCAAAGTAAAATGATATTTGAAATTGGGAGTGCAGGGTCCTACATGAAGACTCATGCGCCATCATATGCACTACTGATTTGGAGAGGGATCAGAAAACAATTTCAAATGGCATGCTACCAAGTTAAGGACAGGTTTCTCAAATCACTGTAAAGAAGGAAACTACTTTACTTTGTTCAGAACAAGGAAACTTGTCTGCGTAGTCTATATTAACATGCCATAATATCATAATGTTCATCAGATCATTGCGCCGCTAGCCAAAAGGCTGGGTATCTCAGCAATTACCAGAAGCTTGAGAACAATACAACAAAACCTTTGTCCAATTTTTTGGGTCAGCTACATTAATCCTTTTCTTCCACTCTGTTCCATTAAGAGCCATCTCCACATTAACATATTCTTCTTAGTTGTCATCCAAGTTTGTTTAGATCTCCCTTTAGTCCTCATTGGCATTAACTATGATCCTATTGCTCTTTCTAATTGGCATACTTATTGGCTTACGTTGTGCATGCTCAAATCATTTCAGTCAGTTCTCCTTCATTTTATCCTAATAGGAGTAATCTCTAGCTTTCTACAAATGCCCTCATTTCTTATTCTATCTCTTAGTGCATTGTTATTCATCCATTTCAACATTTTCATTTCTGCTATACTCATTTTTTAGTGTTTCTTAATTGCCCAACATTTTGAACCATAGAGCATACATGTCACATAGATCCGACTATGTTTAGCTGATTGTCGGCTACCTAATCCAATCCTACCGTTTTATCCGGGCTTGAGACAGGCAGTGAAAGAATAACACATCAATCACGACATTGGCATAGTCGAGCTTGAGAACAATGATCACATTATTTTGAAGGAACTGTCCTTTCGATAGGAATTGGTGGGAACAATAGTCTGTATGCAGCCTAAAATGGATTCAGGCCTTTTCCTTTTTTATGAGTATATTTTCTGATTACTTCATTTTTTTTTCATCTGCTATACATGTACTAATTTGTAATCTTGCTGTCATTTCTATTAGATTGAACTTGGTTCCCTTCAAGATACAGTGCCAACGGATAAAATTGTGTCTTTGCAAGGTGGTTGGGGATTTTCGGAAAGCAATCATCTGGAGAAATATTACTCCGTCTTACATATAAGGCATATGTTGAGGATGAAGAAGATGATAGTGTAGAAATGGAATTTGTCGACAGTGATGCATCTGATGATGAAATATCAGACTATGAGCAAGCAAACAACATAGAAAGCAAAATTGAAAAAGAAAGAGAATCATTTATGGATGTCCTTGCAGCTTTGCTTGTAAGTGAGGAATTTCAAGGTATAGTGGCATCAGAAACAGGATTTTCCGGAGCTTCCGAGGATTCTAAATATACAGAAACCCCGGTTTCGAGAACACGTGGTCTTAATGCCGAGAACTCTCTTCTTGAATCTGAGACCAGTTCTGGAGGTCCTAGAGGTATTACTTGTACGAAGCTCTTTTATTAACTATATAGATATCAGGAATCAAGCCGAGCAAATTCATCTCACAGTTTTATTCATGCAATTCAACTTTGCTGTCTGTCTATAGATTCAACATTAATATGGCTTGCCGTGGTAACAAGTGTAGCTGTGCTGATTTCTATAAATATGGCGGGTTCGAGTTTCTTCAGTCCATGATGTCATCAACAAAGACCGTTAGGGGCCAACAGACATTGCTTTGTTTGAATCAAGTAAGTTTGAACAGCTTTGCCACTTTCTTTAACATTCTTCCCCTGTTGTGAAAGGACTTGCCGACCCATCTAATATCCTTGCTCATTGATTTGTCAACAATAAATTTTGTGTTGCTAATTTAATGGTTTCACTTTCTGGTTGGTATATAAGAGGAAATAGTCCTTTTAATTCTTGTTGCATTTTATGTTATTATTTTTTATTTTAATGGCTAATATCTGACATCTTTTCCTACTTGAATTCACTAAATAGCCTCTAAAGAAACCATATTTTGTGACCTTATCATTTTCAACTAGTATTTTTCTTGTCTTCTATTGTTTTGTTTTAGGTGTAGGAATGGTCTTTAGAGTTGAAAGATGTTTTATACAGAAGAATGGAAATCCATGAATTACTTTTGGAGTTTCTTGTTCTTGTCTTTTAAAAGAAATGAATTGCCAAGATTTGTGCTAACATAAAGGTCAAAATATTTTTAGAATTTTTTGGTTTATTCCAATACATGAATGAAGCATAATGCATTTGATATTTAATATTTAAGCAAATGAGAGTCGTTAACACCTAAAATCTGGGGTTGTCCATTTGAATACTTGATGTTCTCCTTATTAAGAAGTGTATTGTACTCAACAATTTTCATAAGGGAGGAAAGAGAAGGGAGAGGGGTAGGGTAATATTTCCCTTTATCGTATGTGTACATGCTTATGCCCTTTTATTGTTAGGTGGTGTTTCACATATCTGCATGATATTAAAGCTGGAGCTCTGTTTCACCTTGAAAGCAGGCACTGCTAGGAACCAACTTAGTAAATGTATAAAATTGAAGAATGTGGAACACCATTTGGACATCAGATAATACCATTATTATCTCAAATGATGATGTATTATTATAAAAATTTATGTATTGCAAGAAAAGCATAGTATCTTTTAGGACTTGTTTGCTAACAAGAGTTGACAAGAGTTAGGATGCTACTCTCACTCTTTCCGTACAGGTGAAAAATGGGAAGAGTTGGGGCTGTGGAGAGTAGTTAATTCCAGCTGGGGGCTGAAATTAGATCACCAGGCCTTGCCATGCACAGTGCAATGACATTTATGCCCCCCATCACAAGGAGGCCTCTTTCACCCCAATTAACAATAGCAGGCACATCAGCAAGCAGAGGGGATGGGAAAGGGGAGGGCAGGGGACGCCAATGCAGGGGACGCCAGAGTGGCGGCGGAGGGGACGATGGGGGTGGTGAGGATCGGATTGTGTTGTTTGATTGTATTTTGTTTGCGAGCGTCAATGAAAGGAGCGTGCCAACAATCAACGAAGAGATTGGGTGGCGGCAGCCATGGCGATTGAGGGGAGTTGAGCGAGCATGAGATCATGCTATGGGAAGCGAGATCAAAGAGGAGACGAGGAACAGTGACGGCGACAAACGGAGTAGAGAATGCTAGATGAATTAAACGAGAAGATCAAAGAGTCATAGTAAAGGATGATGAAGTTAATAAAAGTGAGTGTTTTCATGCATTGTTTTATGAGAATCCCATAGGAGAACCTAACACAAACAAATAGTTCAGTCACGGTAACAATTGTAGGTGCATTCAAAAAATTAGGTTTTTAGTGAAGTCACGAGTTTCATAAAGAACATGAAAATTTGGAGAGCTATAAGATCTGATGATATTCTTATTGAAGTTTAAAAGTGTCCAGTGGATGTATGGTTCGTATGATTAAGTTATTCAACAAATTTATAAATACTAGGAAACTGTGATAAGAACGGAGAATTAGCACTTTGATGCCTATACATAAAAATAAAGGAGATATACAAAGTTATTCAAACTAACATGAGACTAAACTTATGAATCATATAATGAAAAATTGAGGTAACCAAATAAAGACTAAGAAAAGAGATGTCTAAATGTCTCTTTCTGTAAACCAATTTGGTTTTATGTCAAAGAGGTCAACTATGAAAGCTATTTATTTACTATGGTGATTGGTGAAGAGACCCTGATTGAGGAAAAGAGATCCACATATGTTTTTCATTGATTTAGATAAAAAATTATGATAGGGTCCCTTGGGAGGTAATGCGGTGAGTTTCAATGAAGAACCAGGTATAGTAGGTATACTAATGTGATTAAAGATACGTATGATGAAGGGGAGACATGCCATTCTCCATGACCGTAGACTTACTAGAGTGAGAATAATTGAAGGGGAGGCATGCCATTCTCTCTGACTGTAGACTTACTAAGAGAGAATAATTGAAGGGGAGACATGCCATTCTCTATGACTATAGACTTGCACCAAGGATCAACAGGTCCTTACCTCTTTGCATTAGTAATGAAAAACTTATTAGGCATAGTCAAGATGAAGTTTCATGGTGCATATTGTTTGCTGATGATATTACTTGATAAGATTTAGGAATGAATATATCTCAAATAGAGAGATGGAAAGAAGCTTTGGAATATAAAGGATTTGGAACTAGTTAAATGAAATAACAATATATGAAAAGTAATTTTAATAAAACGATGAGAAGGGATGAGCGAACAAATACAAATTGATGGTAAAAAATAATTAAGAGTGGTCATTTTCACTGTTTGGGATCATTCATCAAGATGTTGGGACGAGGAAAGATGTGTTTCATAAAATCGAGGTAAGATGGTTAAAGTGGAGAATCACTTCTAGTGTTTATACGATTGTAGGATACCGATGAAATTGAATGGAAAATTCTATATGAAGAATAAAAAATATCAATGCCTATGCTTCAGAAGGTAGAAGGTTGTGCAATAAAAAACATACCCTAAAATGAGCGTAATAGAAATGAGACGTTGAGATGGATGAGTGATAATACACTAAGAGAGATGATGAGAACGAGTGCATCTATAAGAAGTTAGATGTTGTTGCTATTGAGAATCAAACGGGAAAGAACTGATGGAGATGATTTAGCATGTCAAAGGATCATACATAATTAATAGAGCAATGAGGACTAGAGGTTAGTGCTTTAAATATCGGGTATGCGATATATCGGTCAGCAAAATTATATACAGAATATCGGATACCGGGTGATATATCGCGATATAGTATTAAATATCGTATGTCATTTCGGACGTCATATCAGATGAAGAATATACATGTGATTATCTATATAAATTATATGAAAGTAAAAGCAAGTTACGAGTCATAAACTCATAGGAGATACTTACTTTTTGTAGAAGTTCCTCAAATACGTCACGTGGTGATATATCGGATATGTTCATCTCGGATATCGGCCGATATATCGGCCACATGACGATATATCGGTATAATATGATATCCGGTAAAATTTTACACTTATCATATCGTTTTGAATAAAATACCGGTATCTCGGCCGATATACCGGTATCTCGGACGAGATTTAAAGCAGTGCTAGAGGGAGGCCTAAACGAACTTGGATTAAGGAAATAAAAAGGATATTGTAATGTTTCAATTGACAAGATAGGTCTTAATGGAAGAAAACAATTTATGCAGCCAACCCCAAAAATTTGGTACAAGGACTTCGTTGGTGTTATTATTGTAAAGGATAGAAAACACGGAACTTATGAATATTGACACCTTTGTCCTCACTGTTTTTACCATTCGTTTTTATGGCTTTTGTTCCACAGAACATAGAACAGAAAATCTCATTGGAACCTTTTGGCTTCTCTCATGTATGTAGTTTGATATATTTTATTCTTATGATTATTCCCTTGAACAACCTATCTAAATAGTTCTATTTATTATTCTCGATAAGATTTACTGACATATTTGTTTTGTATATTGCAGGTTCATGAGTATCTTTCATCTTTTTTCAGCAATTCATTGTGCAGGTTGCTAGATGAGGCAGTACTAATTGCGGCTATTTTGTTGTTTTGCAGTAATGTTAATATCCCCTTTTTACGATGCATCTATTCTTCTTGTCCATACAGGGCGTTTTTGTTTCTCTATAAAAGTCTATAAGTTGTAAGTGACAATTGTGATTTACGACTACGGTGTTTGTTTAGGCCGTAAGTAAGCCGTGAAATGCACTTGCATTCCACTTACGATTCATTTGTAATACAAACAATAATTTTGTTGTCATGTAAATCTCACTTTCAGCCCACTTGTGTACAAATAGTTAATTTTGTGATCATGCAATTTGCGTACAAATAGTTAATTTTGTGATCATGCAAATTTTTATTGCAGACAATTGATTGTAATTAAATTAAAGTTTTTTTTAGTTATTAGAGTAATTTTTTTAAAGTATGAGATTTTTTTAATTATTAGATTAAAGGTTTTAGTAATAATTTAATCATTTTTAATATTAAAATTTTTTATTACTATTAATATAATGTATTTCAGTTAATTTTAATTTTACTTTATTTATAGATTAGTGATATATTATATAAATTTAATAAGTTTTGATTATTAGATTAAATTTTTAATTATTTAATTATTAAAATTTTAATATTTTTATTATTTATTATTTAGTATTTCTTGATTTTTTTTTAATTTTTTAAATCATCAAATAGTTAATTTTATGATTAATTTCACTTACGACTTACCCATTACGACAACCAAACAATGTAAATATCATACACTTTCACTTAAAATTTTACATTGTCCGTTAAACATTATAAAATTTACTTGCATATAACTCACTTATAACTGTATAATAGTTTATTACTTACGATTTATAGTCACTTATAGCAACCAAATAGGTGTTATAATTTCTCATCCATAATTTTGTATTTCTTGATTTCATTAATGTTTTAAGATGCATTTCTGGTATAATTACAGATAGCCCCTGCATTGTTCTCCTCCAGGTGGGGTGGGGTCCAGCTAAATGCGAACATTTTAATTGTTGAAGCCAGATCTCTGTTTGGTTGGGACCTCATCTTACAAATATGGATTCATTTACTATCAGCGTTTTTCCCTCAAGTTTTTATTTGTGCACTTTCAAATTCTTTTGCTGTCATTGGGGCTGCAAGTTGTCTGTCGTAATTTTCTGATTAAAAGGGACAAAGGATCTACTTGTAATAAAACAAACGCCATAAATTTTGGATCCTGCTCCCTGTCCCTTTCACGCGCTCATCATCGCATGTGAGAGGAGCAATCTTGTCACGTGCGCCTGCATCAAACTAACAGTATCAATTAACATTGTCTTTTAGTTCGAAAATGGTAGTGTTTTTTCCCTAAAATTCTATCTCAAATTAATAGTCTATTTTGAATTTTAATATTATTTTTATAATTTTTAATATTTTTTTATTATAAATATTACTTTCATTATCTTCAGGGAGTATTATTTATCATTTAAAAGCGTCCAATAAATAATCGACAAGTAAAATTAGATAGTGGGAGTACTATAGTACACTCAAAATTTTATGAAAGGACATGTGATTTTGATACTAGTGAATGAGGTCAGAAAGAAACAATAATGTATTACTTATATAAATTTCAAATGGGCCTTGGTGCCCCCACGAAAACGACAAAAGAAATTGCGTTGCCGAGGCCTCTGGCATTTCCAATTCAGTGCTCGCAGAGGAGTTTTCTATGCGGGGGTTTGGGTCATTAATAATTGGCCACCTTATCATTTTAAAATAATAAAGCTTTTGTTGCTCAGATCACAAAATTATATTTGAAAGCTGAACGGGGATCTCTAGGAGATTTGTCAGATGTGATTGCAGAGTTTCGTGAATTCTCTAGTTTCGTGAATTTCTCTTTCTGGCCTTGCTGTCAGAGCGACCGAGCGTGAGGAATCTGTATAATGGGAGTGAGAATATCAAATATATTCTCGTCCCCCTCCTTTCCAACGGTCGCCTTATCTGATCTTTTCTTATCACCTTCACCTGGCTTACGCAGGTTATTAGATCAAGCTTTTTAATTCTAAATTTTACTCAAATTAACGGTTATTATATATATATATATATATATATATATATATATAATAAAATTATTCTAGTGAGAATTATTCTCATCGAGCGCTTTGTGCGAACTCCACAACCAGCGACCTCGTGAATGATCCGAACTGTTCATCTTAATCTACATATTCTAATTAGGCTACTAATGAAAAATTATACGAATTCGAATCTTTTACCCATGCATCAAATTACATCTTTACTCTACGCCGAATGTAACATATATTTTGCAACCACTTAAATGCATGTGTAAAAAAGTTCAGAATCGCATATTTTTATTGGTAACCTAATTAGAGTATGTAAATTAAGATGAACGGTTCGGATCATCAACGGGGAGGCTCACTGTGGAGTTCGCACGAAGATTTTCACCGTCGAGTTCTCACCAGAATTATTTCCGCGCGCGCGCGAGCGCACACACATATATATCATGAGATCAAGAAGAGAGCTTACTAGTTGGAGTAAAAAATCTCCTCCATCAAGATCAAGAAAGAAACTTACTAGATGGCGAGTACTATTGTACTAGACTTCGAGGAAGCTTCATTACAAATGTTCCACGCTCGATCAATATTGCAACACAGGACATTGCTCATGTTGCTCCCTCTAGCAGTCTGTATGGCTACTGGTCGGCTCTTGGTAAATTTTGTGTCTTCTAAATGGTAGAACGGTAATTGATTTTCCAATATTGCGTATTTGAGTTTGTGAGACCGACCGGGTTCAAATTTCAAACCCCCCACGTGGGAGCAAACAGCAGCGGAGACGCTTCCTCCCTTAATCGCCGTCCGATCAACCTCTACGGATGAGATCCGATGGCTCAACACCTGAGGTTAAGGCGTGTAAAATAATCTCGGATCCCGCTCCCGGATCCAGATTCAAGTGGCAGACCTGAAATTTATTGAAAGATCAATCCCATTTTCAGCACCGAGCAAAGAACCCTTGAGAACCCTTTATAAAAGCCCCGGCCGGCTATTCCTCTCTGCGAGTAGACAGTGGAGAGAGAGAGAGAGAGAGAGAGAGAGCGGGGATTAGCTCTCTCACGCTTCAATTTTGCCGGTCAAGGTGCGATCAATTTTGCCGTTCAAGGTGCGAATTATAAAAGCTGCACAGACTTCCAAATTTTGAAATTTGTGATCCATTCAGTGTTTCAGTTTTGACTGCAGTTTCCACTTTCCAGTATTTCTTCTGGCGAAATTTGTCAGTTTGTTTGAGGGAAATTAGAAAATTTAGAGAAAAGGAGCTCTTTTTCCTCGTTTTCCAAACCCTAGCTTCACGTGATTAGGAAATTTTGTTTATATAAGTTAGAGATTGCGTTCTGAGCTCCATCTGGTCGCGATCGGATCGGAGCTCCCATTTTCTTTCTGTAGGTAACTGTAACCTTTGAGTTCTCTTGGCCTTTTGAGCTGAGATTTCGAGCTCTTTTAGGTTTTATTTGCCTTGATGTCTCGAAATTTTGATGCTTAGAATAGGATCTCTGTAGATTTGTAGCTTTTTAGTGTTTAAGACGTGGTTTCTAGTTCTTTTTTGGGATAATTTTCTTATGTTTTTCGTTAATTAGATGATTGTTCTTTGTTTCTAGCACTTGATTTGTCTTTTTTTTTTACTGGATATTATTTTCACGGTTCTTTTGGCGCTTTTTTGTTAATGACCGTCTTTTTTTTCGCTGGTTGTCACTTTGCTTTTAGATCAGATACAGTACATGTTCGTTGTACACCTCTGTTTGTTAAAGTGGAGCTCAGAATTGCTTCATTAATACTGGATCTGGCCTTGGCTAGTTTGTCATTCTTTATGAAGCATGAATCATTTTGGAAATGCACCATAGTTGCTTGTTTCATGCTCTTCATGACAATATAATCTTTACTTTCATAGATATGAAATTGTGATATGTAACTTTTTCTTTTCCTTTGAAAACTCTCTGTTTATTCTATCGAAACTTCTAAACAAGTAAGGGAGGGATAATGCTCCTCAATTCAACAATTAGAGCCCTCCTTTACAACAAGACCATGTGTTGTGGAATTGTATTGGGTGCATAATATAAGAAGAATGCTTGTTTGTTGATCACCCTATCAAAATTAGTTTCACAGTAGAAACACAGTCATTAGATGAATCTTTAGTGGTGAAAGGATATCAATCCTACACATTTTCGATTGTAGCTGCAGCCTATTAGGCCTTCTCTTGCTTTGAGGTTTTCTAAACTATGATTCATTTCCTAGTTATGGGTTTGCAAATCTTAAGTTCGCTTTTCTTAAACAATTGTTTCACTAATTTTATGTTCTGTCTGGATACAAAATATCCAATCTGACTTGATTTTCTGAACTGCCGCTGGGTATAATTTTGGAGTTATCTTAAACGCCGTTCCTTTTCTCGCCTTTGGAGTTAAGAAATATCCAATCTGACTTGATTTTTCTGCACTGCCGCTGAGCGTAATTTTGGAGTTATCTTAAACGCCATTCCTTTTCTCACCGTTTGGAGTTAAGAAATATCCAATCTGACTTGATTTTTCTGAACGCTGTAATTTGGGTTTGCTTAACTAAAGTCTAGTAATGCGAGTAAGAGCCAAATACATCTAAAGTTCGTTGTTTGGACTTGAAGTCAAGAAACTTAACTTTAGAAAACTACTACAGTTAGGAAATCTTAACACAAAGTCAAACAATCCTTTATTGTTATTTTGGGAGTTAGTCTTAATAATAATTTTTTATCAAAAGTTTTATTTATATATATGGTAGATGCATTACACATATATGTGCAGGCAATACATGTCTTTTATTTTTATTTTAAATTCTTTTGTGTGTATAGACCTTAATTTTTTTTATTCACTTTCTAGTTTCTTGTTGGCTGAGCATGCTTACAAGTTCATATACATATCATATTTCTATCTCTAGAGTATTCTAGGCTCTGACCTTGATTCATTAAACTTAATCCTAGATGTAGGATAATCATACACCAACATTTCTACTGCTACTATTTACAAACAAAACTACCCCTTTTAGTTAAATCTGTTTTGTCTGCTAGGTAAAAAATGGGAAGTTATCTTCTTTTAAATATCTACCGTTTAATCCTCATGTTTCCCTCTTATTGTACATTTTATCTCAAAGATGAGTTTACCTCAATTTGGCCCCAAGAATGAGCCTACTTACATGAACAACTGATGGGCAATGTAGGTGACAGATGTAAATCCTCTTAAATACATGATGTTTTAGTCTGGTTATTAACTTAAATTCTGCACTTAGCCTTTATTGTTGTAATTTGCAAGAAGATTATTCCGTGTCTCCAGGCTTTTAGTTATGTATAGTTGCCCACCTAGTGTCATCAGAGGACCACATGAATTGATGTACTGATGAGCAAGGGCACTAGGGCAGTAAGTTCCTTGAATCTGATTTAATATATTTGCTGCTAGCCCATGGAGCTAACCTTCTTTCAGCTTATTGTGCACCGAAGCTTATTTTTTGTATGTGTTATCTTGTTAGGGTTTATACAGTCGACCCATTTACAATGAACTTTCTTTGTACCTATGATTTAAATAATTACTTTTCCCTTCTGCTTGCCTGGAAATTATGTCTGATGCATTTCTAATTTCCTGCTGCTTATCCAATAACACTCGTTGAATGCAAACTCTTTGTTCCTTTTTCTTGGTAGTGTCCATCTAATCACGGGTTGTATTTATCTTCCTTTAATTCACAACACCTTTTATATATTCAAATATTCTCCCTAAGATAGAACTTATTTTTGTTTATCAGTCCTGTAAGTGTCACTATATGTGTCCTTCTCTTACAATTACATCCCTTTTCTCTTTATTTCCAGCATTTAAATTACAGCCATGTCAGATCTACAAACACCCCTACGTCCCAAAAGGAAGAAGGATATTGTGGACTACCTTGTCAAGTTCCGATGGATACTTGTCATCTTTGTAGTCCTACCCGTCTCTTTCACAATCTACTTCCTCATATATTTGGGTGATATGAAATCTGCAATGAAATCAGAAAAACAACGCCAAAAGGAACATGAAGTAAATGTCAAAAAAAGTTGTGAATCGTCTGAAGCAAAGAAATCCCCAAAAAGATGGTCTTGTCTGCACAGCCAGGAAGCCATATATTGCTGTTGGCATGCGCAATGTTGATTACAAACGTGCTAGGCATTTTGAGGTTGATCTCTCGGCATTTAGGCACATCCTTGAGATCGACAAAGAGAGAATGGTTGCGAAGGTGGAGCCTCTCGTTAATATGGGCCAGATCACTAGGGCCACCGTCCCTATGAATCTTGCGCTTGCTGTGGTTGCGGAGTTAGATGATCTCACAGTTGGTGGTCTCATCAATGGATATGGCATTGAAGGAAGCTCCCACATTTATGGCCTTTTCTCAGACACAGTTGTTGCCTTGGAAGTTGTGCTTGCTGATGGACGAGTTGTTAGGGCGACAAAGGATAACGAGTACTCAGACCTTTTCTATGCTCTTCCATGGTCGCAAGGAACAATTGGCTTCTTAGTTTCTGCAGAGATTAAGCTCATACCTGTTAAGGAGTATATGAGGCTGACTTACATACCAGCGAGAGGAAATCTCCAAGAAATTGCACAGGCTTATGCTGATTCTTTTGCACCCAGAGATGGGGACCCAGCTAAGGTGCCAGATTTTGTTGAAGGGATGATATACAACCCAACTGAAGCTGTTATGATGACTGGAAGATATGCTTCCAAGGAAGAAGCAAAACAAAAGGGCAATGTCATAAATAGTGTTGGGTGGTGGTTTAAACCCTGGTTTTATCAGCATGCTCAGAAAGCGCTCACGAAGGGCGAGTTTGTGGAATACATTCCCACCAGGGAGTACTATCACAGACACACGAGGTGCTTGTACTGGGAGGGCAAGCTAATCTTGCATTTGGAGATCAGTGGTGGTTCAGGTGGTGTTTTGGATGGCTGATGCCACAAAAGGTTTCTTGCTGAAAGCTACCCAAGGTGAAGCTATCCGAAACTATTATCATGACAGGCATGTGATCCAGGATCTCTTTCCTCTGTATAAAGTTGGTGATGCGCTTGAGTTTGTTCACCGTGAAATGGAGGTATTATCTTTCCTCTGCATATGAATGATAGTTGTAGAGATTGTTCTTTGCCTCAATATAGTTTCTCTTTCATGAGATAAAAAAATAATGAAACTTTGGCAATGTTTTGCCCCAACACACAACCACAAAAATTAAAAAAAATTGTTGGGGTCATTTTCATTAATTATATTATTTTATATTCACCATCATGGGTATCATTGTGGCATATAATGCACCATGCTAGGTAGGCGACCAATCACTTGCTCTGAAACATCTGATATTGCGGAAATTTCAGCGAGATACAGCTTCGCTGTGCGTTGCTTTTAATGCTGAGAGAAAAAAACGATAATATTATTAGCTTATATTGATGGTGGGTTATGGCTCTTTCACTTACAGGTGTACCCCATCTGGCTCTGCCCCCATCGCATATTCAAGCTCCCCATAAAACCAATGATATATCCTGAACCAGGCTTCGAGCACCACCACAGGCAGGGAGACACAAGCTACGCCCAAATGTACACGGACATTGGTGTTTACTATGCTCCCTGTCCAGTACTCAGGGGCGAGGAGTTCGATGGTGTTGAAGCCGTCCGCCGGCTTGAGTCATGGCTGATACAGAACCACGGGTTCCAGCCACAATATGCAGTCTCCGAGCTCAGTGAGAAGAACTTCTGGAGGATGTTCGATGGAAGTCTCTATGAGCACTGCCGTAGGAAGTATGGTGCCGTGGGGACCTTCATGAGCGTGTACTACAAGTCCAAGAAAGGGCGGAAGACTGAGAAGGAGGTGCAGGAGGCCGAGGCAGCTATCCTTGAACCTGCCTACGCTGAAGATTCTTAAGACTGATCCGCGTGTAGGAGTACAGATTTGGTAGGCTTTTCTAATTACCCTGCTGTTGGTTATCGTTCCCCTTGTCCGGTTGAACATTTGAGCTCTCGGTTCTGAACAGTGTGTATTGTTTGGTTGTAGTGTGATTCCACAGTTGAGCTTGACTGTTGACTGTAAAATTTGCATGTATCTGTTGTATCGTTTCATTTGGGCCTAGGATTTGTGCCTGCTGTGTTGAATTTTTATCCAGGAAATGTGTACTTCTTAAGACCAAACTCTTGCTCTGTGTTTTGATGCCATGAGGAGAATGGCTGTGAGCTGAGATAAAGTATTGTAAGGATGTGAGTGCTCTAGTTTAGAGTCCATCCGAGGTCAAAAACTTAATCCTAATTTTGCATGATGCTTCTCAATAAAATACGTGAACGCAGATTACAGGTTAAAGTGTGACAAAAGAATAAATGATTTTCTCGTATTGATATAATAATTCTTGCATTGTAGCAAAAAGCATATGCATAAATGAAAAGTTTCCTGCTCCAATACTGAATAATGATTAATCTGATTAGTTGGAGATTAATTGAAATTGAGTTTTTAACATATTTAATTATATCTATACAAAATTATATATGAATATATACGGTAATTGTTGAAAATGCTTAAATATTATACTAGACAATATAAATATGAACTTATAAACAATGCTATGATGACAAGACAACATGAATAAATAATAAAAAAGAAGTAAGAGAATTATCTCTTAGCTTTAGTAATTCAAGTTTTCTATTTCGCAACATAAATATAATCAATTTACATGCAAAAATAAATAAATAAAAAGTCAATTTATCAATCAAAATAATCAAATCATCAACATCACATTTAATAAATAACAGGTGATTTACTATAGACTACTTAATACTTAATAAAAAAATCATTATCAACATGTCAACATCAATATAAACTAGTTAGGATCCAACACACAAAAAGTAATAAGTTTTTCAAATTAAAAACATATGAAATCCTAATTAAGACAACACAATATTTCAAGTTTCAAAATAACAAAAA